>JAUTWP010111052.1:0-56875 GCA_033042655.1 Cyathermia naticoides
GAAATTACTCTGCATTCAGGTCTTGTTTGCAGTAAATCTTTGAAAAATGTGAAATTCGATAACTCAAACTCCTCGAAACTCGAATTATTTTTTCGACCCCTTGAATTTCGAGTGATCGAAGTTTGACTGTAGTTATTTTTGTGTAATATATTGCACTTTATTTAGTATTCAAATATTGAGATTAAATTAGTTTTAAACTTTTAGTAGAATAGTTACTACTAAGACTAACAATGTTATGTTTCTGGTAAGATGTAAAGAAATATTTTGGTAGATAGATGTAGGTTTTTTTCAATTTCTTTACTGTTTACGTGAAGTATTGTTGAAAAATAAAACAATTGGAATTTGTGCTACACAATTTTTATATTGATTATAGACATTGATTACATATACTAAATTAGATGAGGATATTTTATGTTTATATACTAAACAAATAACAAATAAATTTTAAAATATGTTTTAACTACATGTATAAACCTTTTTATTTCATCATATCATTATTATTATTTATTTATTTGGGGTGGGGGGGTGATTACCAGAAACACATTTTTTATTGTTTGGCCTAAGCTGTATGTCTTGGCAACATATATGTTTATTGCTGAAATATTAATCTAGGTATTTGTAGAGTAATATATGTGATAATCTGTTATAATCTGTTGTAAGAGATTATATGGACGAATGCTGTTAGAATAGTATGTTTGTAAATAATAACATTGTATCTGTTAATATATTTTATGTCACTTTCTACTGATGGTTGAATGTATTGAAAAAGGGCCGTTGTAACTCAAGTAAAATAAAAAAAATAAAACAGAAAGTTAATAGAGAAATATGAACCAATCAGGTTAGATCTTTCATTTGTTGTTTTAGCAAATGAAATGTTTTGATTCTTGAGAAAGAAAATATGTGTAATGTTAATAATTTTGTATAAAAACAAATGATACATCATAATTATTGTGCTTATTTATTGTTAACATTTGTGACCTAATTTTGCTGAATATAAAATGAAAGGTAATAACATATTGAAGGTTTCATAATAAATTTTCAGGTCAGGTAGATGTACTTATGCTTCCATCAAATAACTGTTAAAGAATGCTCCCATTGGGAGCAGCCTCTGTAAAGGGCCAGAGGTCGTCCGCAATGGAAACCTCAAAATAAAATAAATTGTATGGTAATTTTAAATTTAATATGCAACGTGTGATTTGTTTTTCTAGTTTTTACTATTTGTATTTATATATTTTAATAAAAAAGTGTATTCATGTGTTTTTTGTGTGTTTTTATTATTATAATTTTTTTATTCATATATGTATTTTTTTTTTTAATTCATATATTTATTTTGTGTTTTTCAGAAGAAAAGATTCCTCAGTCACATGATGTCGAGAGAGCTGCTGAAATCCTCCGCTCGGAGAGCCAAACGTCAGAATCTGGTGTGTAGAAGCACTGTGTGACACGTTACCATGACACTTATTTTCATGACAATTTCTTAGCTTGTCAGATAGTTACATTTTGTGTTGGGTAAATTGGTTGCTTAAGTCAGTTCAATTTGTGTTGGGTAATTTGATTGGTTGAGATAAGTTACCATTTGTGTTGGGTAATTTCATTGGTTAAGATAGTTAAATTTTGTTTTGGGTAAATTCATTGGTCCGTTCCATTGCTGAAGAATCTCATTTACAATGTTTTGCTCAAATTATGTCCAAGCCTTTGCTTTGTTTGGCTGATGGACATTTTAATGGCTGCCCCCCATTTGCAACACATGTTTGCTGTTTATGTGTGCTGCTTATAGTGATGTTACACTCTTTAAGGGTGGTTTTTAACTTGCATGTTTTAAGCAGTTTGCATGGATTTTTAATGTTATTTGTTTATTTGTTAGGATTTTGTGTTATGATTTATGTTCATTATTAATGTAATCTTCATTCAATTTCGAAACCACGGAATCTTTCATATGTTGCATTGTTTTGACAGTCTGGAAAACAAATCTCTTGTTGTATTCAAAACCATATTTTTGTACATCATGAGTCCAAACTAAAAATAAAGCTTAGTACTATAAATGCCAATGCCATTGCAAGTCAGAATTAAAAACAAAATCATTGTTTGGATTATGCAATCTTAATCTTATACAATAATTGTTTTATTTTTAATGTTATTGGGTGGATTCCAAAAATGTTTATTTTAACAATATTAGTACATTTACTAGTATATACAAAAATAATCAACTGTGCAATAATATAACTTGCCCTGCAGAATGTACTAAAACAAATTTTGTGCCAATGGAATTGACTATATACAGGAAGAAAAATACTTGTGTGTTAAAAAGAGAATATTTAAAATTAAAACATGGTACCGAATTCTTCCAGTTTGTATTGTATTAATCACCATGTTGTCACATCCACATGAGTTGTCCTTTGTGTATGTTTTGTTATCCAAACCTTATGATGTTCATAACCAGGTTCTGTCAGTGTCTAACTTGTCAGTGACTAAATCCCATGCTTTACTAAATCACTAGTTCTTGATTGAACAGTATTTCAGTATTTCATGCTAATTCCATCATGAATCCTAATACATATTTGTATGTGTATGTAAGTGTGAGTCGTTACACAATAAAACCTCTCTAAACCAGATACCCAATGAACAAAGTAAAATGTCATGTTTTAACTATTAAGAATCAAACTATAGATGCAAATATGAGTTAATATTGTTCCATTCTTTATATACTAAATATCTGCAGCATGAGCAACAACCTGGCTTGTTAACTAATTATCTCCCTTTTTCAAGTATTTGCATAGTAATTATGAGTTGTGTCCCTTGATTAAACTACAATAAATATACTAGTATTAGATTTGACACTTTGACTTTGATAAAATCATAAATTATTATTTTACTAAAAAAAAGAGGAAAAAGTACAGTTGTAATTTAATTATCTGTTATCTAAAAAGTGTGCTTTGGTTTTTCTTTTAATTATAGAGCAATTTATTTTGATGTTAGTTTTGCTTAAAGAATTATTGAAATTTATTTTGATCATTTGGTGCAAACAACCTTGTTAAAACTAAAAGTGCTAATTTTATCCAAACAACGAACAGAATGTCTGTTTATCATCAAATATTACTCCAACAACGTCATTGGAGCTATCGAGACTCTTTACAAAGCAACAGTTGCAATTATGGTGACCTATTATTAGCCAATGCTAACAGTAACTGGGCTGTCATTAAACATTCCCTTTCTTTTCTTCATGCTAAAACTGTTGCCGAGGTCAAAGTGTGTGGCCACTTGATATAGAATGCTTTTCAGTCAAATCGAGGAAAGGTAAAAGTTTAAAATCATTTCAGGTTTTGGGTATTAGCAACTCCCATGGTGCAGCTTCCACTTTGATTTGTATGAATTGGTGAATAACATTAGATCTACGTAGTTATCAGTTTTATTTTCCAACTATAACAGTGCTTAATATTTAGGCAAGTCTGGTATGTTGTAATATCTACTTTTATGGTATTCTTGTTTGATGAACAAAGTCGGTGTTGTTTAACATCTGTGTTATGAACCAAGCTGTAATAGCAGACATCTATCCCGGGTTCTGTTTATGATCTGTTCATCCACTGCGTCCGGGACAAGAAAAATGAGGGTGTGGGGAGGGAGCAGAGGAAGTTTCTTGTTTGATGGTCACCCTCACTATTTATCTGTTTTGATCTTGCTAATGTTGTGATGGAATCGTCTAGATATGCTGTTAGCAAATCATAATAGAGTAAATCATAATAGAGTGTTTATCTTTCATGAATACCTAGTATCATCACTGTTTTTGCAGTGATTAATGAGTGGAGCCCCTCACAATTTTGTTTATTCATCCTTTGGACTGCCATGATCAGAGATATGATTTTGATCATGATAACGGTTACGTCATTTTGATTATTTTTCAGTATAAAATTATACACCGTCTAATGACACTAAAACATCATGCAATGTTGTTGGTCATCATACTTGTCATTAAATAGTTCTTTGGTATCACTGGTCAAAGCTTAATTTAGCTCTAAAATTCAGTGTCCACTTTTCTTAAAATTGGGAAAAATTATCGTAGTTTACTATTTTGGAATTTGGTGTCAAATTAAAGAATTTTTGAAGGGGAATGGGGCCTGTGACCAGCTTCAAAATGTACGACAGATTAATCCCTGCTGGTCAAAACATGCATCAGTGTGAAAGAAAAAAAACCATTGAGAAAATTAATGTTTGTAATTAAATGAGATTCTTCGCATGGGTTCCAAAATGTTCTCTGCTCACGTTTTATAAACACAATTATGCAATTTAGTCATGTATGCAAGCTTTTTATTTACTAGCAATATTTACACCGCGTTGTGATTTTAGTGCAATGTTTTACATTAAAAGCAATTTTTTATATGTTTAATATTTATTATTAAAATTGTATATTCATTTTGTACTCCGTGCAATGTGCCATTTGACTAGATAGTAATTGGCTGTAGTCTTAATAGTTAAGTTTTAAAATGATAATGTTCTCTTTTTTTAGTTTTTAGTTTTGTTTTACAATTTCCATTTAAAATTTTCTGTTGCTGTGACGCTTTATCATTTAGCTTGTCCCACTGCCATCATCATTTCTGTTATCATGAAATAAATGTTGTCATTTAGTTTGAATGGTTGTGGTGTTTTTTTGTTAATTTTTTTTTCTTCACTTTTTTATTTTATTTTGTTTGAATTTGGTGAATGCAGTTTCAAACACATTTGTGGGATGTGTTCAAAAACATGACCCACAGACAATATCATGGAGTTAGAAATACACATTGTGGGAAAGAACAAACCATAATGGTTAACATTTTACAAAACATGAGTTTGCAAGATAAGGTATATAATTAGAAATTAATCATGTTTAATTAGAAAACTGCAATTGTAAGGTAAGAAATGTATGTACATGTTTCTATCTGAGAACTGTTCAAGCACACTCCCATTGGGAGCAGCCTCACTGTCATTGTTAGGAAAACCTAAAATAATAACCCCATGACCTTGTATAGCAAAGTAAAAGAAAAAAGGTTAGGGACATTGTATCTTAGAAATTTAAACACTGTTATTGAGAGATAAAAAAAATATGTACGAGTAGATAGTTATTATAATAAAAGGGATCAGTTATTGTTAGAGAAGAAGACCGCTGATTTATAAATTAAAAAAAAGTAAGGTAAGAAACTTGTTTAGCAAATATAATAGTGATAGTAAACAGCTAAGCAGGAATAGTGTGTTGATGTTAGCTCAGGTAACTGAAGAATAATTGATAGTAAACGTTAATAAATAATAGTACCATTAACACCTTTGGTTTACTATTACTTTAACAGTTTTTTTTAAATAATGGAATTGTTATTTGTCAGAAACATTTTCAACTAAATAAAATGTGATGTGTCTGGTACAATTTAATTTGTCTGACATGACATGCCGAGTTTACATCCTCTTATAATGACATATGTGTACAATCATGGTCTTTAAAGACTTAAAGTTCAAAGGTTCTATAGTGTACCCAAAATGAGATTAATTTTCATTAAGGAATACTGGTAGTGGAAGACAATGAAAATGTCCCCTATAAACAATGTTCTGTTCGGAAGATTGGTTTAATTTGTTGGTCGACTTTTGAATAAATTAAGGGAAAGATGAAAGGAAAATGAACTGAAATAATACAGCCTAGCATGGTAGTTTTGCATCTGATTTTTGTGGATATTGGTGTTTACTTTAAAGGTTTAAAATCTTTTTTCTTTTGTATGATCATTTAAACTGTTATACGGTTTAATTTTATCTTGGCTAATCTCTTTAAATGGTTGCTGCAAATTCTTTTTTTTCTTTCTGATTTTCTTTAAAGATCTATTATGAATTTGGTATTGGACTTGAGCATCAAAGCAGGTATTAATGTAAGGTTTGCGTATAATTTGTTGGGTTCAGTATTCAATGTAAAGGAATGATTTTAAAAAAGATAGGGTTTTTTTACTGTCATTCACCACTGTAAAGGTTGAATTTGGTCTGTCAACTTGAATGTTTTTGAATGATTGCAAGACTGAACATCGTTTACATTCTGTAGGTTTGATTTAATTTAGGTTTACACTAAAAGGATTAATATACAATTTTATAAATGAGATTGGTTATATACTAATAATGGGCATTTAAAGAATTGGTCTAGGATTTGCTAAATTCTGTTTTACTATAAATGGTTGATGTCGGAAAAGTTATATTGTATTGTAAAGTTATTTAATGGGCGATAACTAAATGGTTATAATTGATGGGTGGACTAACTGGTTTTAATTGATGGGTGTTGACTAACTGGATTTAATTGATAGGTGTTGACTAAATGGTTATAGTTTATGGGTGTTGACTAAATGGTTATAGTTTATGGGTGTTGACTAAATGGTTGATTTGATGTGATCTATTTGTAATGGGTTGATGTAGGATTTCATCATCATTCATATCATTGCCTTGCCTGTCTTCCACTGTTCTCTTCACATATATTTCTTCTTGTATTAACATGAACCATGCATGCTTCGTGAATTGTCTTAATAACAGCTACAGCCTTCTCAAGTATAATACTCCAACTCACTGATACTCCAACCCAATGACACTCCAACTCACTGATACTCTAACCCACTGACACTCCAATCCACTGATACTCTAACCCACTGACCCTTCAGCTTTCTGACTCTCCTTAGACTTGTCATCAACTGTTAATAATTTCTTAGAGGATGACAAGAAATAATGTAGGTTTGTTAGCTACGTAATGGTGATACCTGTTTAAAGAACATAATGCTTAATCTCACTCAAGTACAGTTCTTACTTATAGCATATAAAATAGATTTCTAATATTCTGTGTTCCACTATTTTAAGTCGTCGCAAATAGGTGAAAGATTTTCGCAGCGACATTAAATTTAATATTCACTCACTCACTGCACTATTTTAAGAGGTGTTTTTTTAAGAAAGGACATTTTCGTCCATATTAGATGCTTTAGAAGAATAGAAAGGTAAAAATGTGAAGTTTGTTTTATTTAAGGATGCCGCTAGAGCACTTTGATTTTTATCTTGTCATCGGCTATTGGATGTCAAACATAATATGGTCATTTTTGACAAATAGAAAGGTGGTCTCATGACTGGTGGGTGATTAATAGAAGATCCATTAGTAAGTTGACTGACTATTCACAAGGGCTCACATCATAGGATGTAATGTTTGATAGTTTATATTCATGGCAAAGTCTGGAAGTTGTCATTATTCAGGGATTTTCTTTTGTCTTAATAAGATGGGTTGAACAGGGAGCAATTGATTCTTTTTTTATTTGTGCCCTAATTTATTTGCAAGTTTGTGAGACTTGTTTTATAGTGGATCACAGAATATCTTAATATCTTTTAAAGCATAGGACGGCATCACCAGATTCTTTGTGTAATATTGTTTTTAAATATTTCACAGTTTTGTGCATGGCTAGTGATTATTTCTGCCTGAATGCTTGATACCTAATTTGATTCTAGCTAACTGCAAGTTTTTATTAGTTTTAAAACCTTCAGTTATGCCTTAGTTTAACAGAGTTGTATCTTAATTTTCCATTGACTTCTGCCTGTAAGCCTGCCTGCCTGCCTTGCCTGCTGCATGTCCTAATGTCTTTGAGTCTATGGACTAAAACAGTAAGCATTGTGTAGTATACAATAACATACTAAACTTTCAGACCGTGTTGCTGGAGGCCAAGAATGGACTTCTCAGCACCGGGATGGTGTACGGCTGGAAAATGTAGAGTTTGTCCAAAGAGACCGAGTGGCACATGTACCTCAAAGCACAGGTCTCGCCTCGCCTGGGTCAGCTGAACAAATAGTCAGTCCCAGCTCAGATGGATCATACCATGATGGCCCGTCCTCAGTACCAGAGCCCGTCATGCCAGATGGCTTTGAACCAGTGAGTCATTCAGATGACGAGTATCCAGCAAAGCAGCCTCATAGACACGTCACGTTCGGTGAAAAACCTGAAAGTGAAAGAGATGCAGTTGCAGCAGAGCGACCAATGAAATCAATTCTAACTAAAGGAGAACCAATCACTGAAGAGCTGGAACCAGATTCTGTGAAACAACTTGAAACCGAACAGCCTAAGAAATCTTTGTTACCAGATGAATCTAAGCCTCATGATGGGACAAAAGATGAACCATCTGATGATGAATACAGAGCTCTCTACTCGGGGAAACCTGCAACTCCAGATGAATCTGCATTTACAGATTTTGTTGATAGAATGGGCATGATAGTGGAGGAGCCAGATACACCAGCCCTAGTTAGAGGAACGGATGGGAAGGATGGATTTGATGAGTCTGCCCCTGTACAAACAGGACTAGCTGGTGGAGATGGTGATAGGCAGGACAGTAAAGCAGATAAACCTGATGATTCTGCAGATAGGAGAGATGATGATGGAGATGATTTTAAGAAAACAAGTCCTGTACAAGGGGAACCATCACTTGGGGATCTTACTGAGGCAATAAAGGAAAGCCTTGTAGATAAACCTGATGATGATGATTATAGAAAACTAGCAGTGGAAACATTGATGGGGGCCAGCCCAATTCCATCTGAACAAGCTGAGGATAGCAGTGTTGATAAGCCTTATAAAGAATCTGAGGATGATGATAGATTTAAAGAGGCTAGTCCAACACCATTTGAAATTGCTGCTGATAGAACAGAAAGCAGTGTGGATAAGCCTGCTAGTGTTGCTTATAAAGAACCAGAGGATGATAGATTTAAAGAGGCTAGTCCAATAACAGTTGAATCTGCTACTGATGGAACAGAGAGCAGTGTAGATAAGCCTTATCAAGAATCTGAGGATGAGGATAGATTTAAAGAGGCTAGTCCAACACAATTTGAAATTGCTGCTGATAGAACAGAAAGCAGTGTGGATGGGCCTGATAGAGAACCAGAGGATATATTTAAAGAGGCTAGTCCAGAACCATTTGAAACTGGTACAGATAGAACAGAAAGCAGTGTGGATGAGCCTGATAGAGAACCAGAGGATATATTTAAAGAGGCTAGTCCAGAACCATTTGAAACTGGTACAGATAAAACAGAGAGTAGTGTTGATAGGCCTGGTGATCTGGCTTACAGAGGACCAGAGGAGGAAGAAGAGGATCAGTTTTATGAAGCCAGCCCAGAACCAGTTGAACCAACAGATGACCATACGGTAGATAGACCAGATGTGTATAGAGATACATTTACAGAGCCTGGCACAGTTCCAGTTGAAACAGCTGCTGACAGTAGTGTCGATAAGTCTCGTGATGCTATGTATAAAGAACCAGAGGAAGATGATTATAAGGACACTAGTCCATTACCAGTTGAATCAACTGAAGGAAAGGAAAGTAGTGTAGATGGACCAAGTGATGCTATGTATAAAGAACCAGAGGAAGATGATTACAAGGAGGCTAGTCCATTACCAGTTGAATCACCCGTTGACAGAACTGACAGTAAGGTAGACAAGCCGGAATCTGTCTCTGATAAAGTAAAGGATTTGGAGGATGACTTTAAAGACGCTGAACCTTCTGTTGATAGAAAAGTGGCTAGTTTGGAAGAACCAGGTGCAGCTACTACCAAGATGCCAGCAGATGACTTGGAAGATGCTAAACCTGCTGGAGTTGATACTGAGGTAATGGAGAAAACTCCACAGTTTGGAGAACCAGAATATGGTGACTTCATTGAAAGATGTGAGCAGAGGGTTGAGGTAGTAACAGAGGCAATAACAGTTAGAGATGAGAGTCCACCCATAACAACAGGCATCCCTCTTGCTGACGGCGATTACCCTGATGAAGTGGTTCACCCAGCATCCGATGAGGAAGAGGGTCTTCCAGGGATTCAGGCAGAAGAAGGTACTGGGTCAATAAATAATAGAAGGCAATCACAGTAGAAAACATAGTAAATTCTCTTCTAGAATTGATTCTCTTGGACTGGTTTGGGTCTATGCATTTTAGATGAGGGTTAATGGCATGAGAAATTTGAATCCCATATTTAACACCTGTTTGTGACAAAACCAAATGTGTTTTGGGCATGCAATCAAGAAATTTTGCTTAATTGTTCACAAATGTTTCTGTGATTTCATTTAAAAGTTATAGCATTAATGTTTAAGTGTTTTAACTAATAACACTTTTTGAATGATATGTATTTTACATGTTTAATGTTTGAAAATTGTTTGTCAGTGAACGATTTTAAAGAAAAATTGGGCAATTAACAGTGATACAGTTAAATATTTCTATGCCTAAAAAAATGTTTTCCTTTGTTTATGCACGTGCACCTATCTTTTGCATGACTATGTATGTTATTGTGTGTCTTTGTATTTCTTTTGACAGATCATTCAACACATCAGTTTAAAGGGGATAGAAAACTGTTATAATATTGTGTGTTGCTTGAAAGAATTTCATTTGCTTTTGTATTACTATTATATTTTCTTCTTCATGACGTTGAGAAAGTTAATGATGGATATAGTTTGCAGATTCAATATTTCTGTCTTTTGTTTTTATTTATTTTGTTATTATTGTATGTATGTTTTAAAAGGTTAAGTCCACATAAGGTAAAAGGGTTAATAGCTTTTTAAATACTGGTCCACATAATACATATAGGCAATCAGCAAAATTACCAAAAAAACTACCATAAAATAGGTTTGTTATTCCATCATATATCCATCGTATCATATGCTATTGTACATAATATATGGCATGTGTAGAAAGACTCATTTTTTAATATTGTCATCACAGTGCCATTTACAACAATTTATCAACAGCAATTAAGTGATATAACAAACTTGCCTGAATTTTAAGGGCTGAATTACTTCCTTTTCTAACCAGTGTTTCTCCGTGTTCAAGGCTATGGAATGTGCTGTCCTGTTAGGGACAATTCATATAGAAGACAATTCCTGGATTGAAAACATTCCTGGATTGTTTAACATTTGTTAGATTAATCAGCGGTTTAGAGACAATTTTAAAACTGAATTTTTAATCATTGCAAATAAAAACTGAAAAGATGTATTGAAAGCTATTTTACAATAACCTAAAGTAACAAATTCAAAGTATTTTTGGACTTTCTACAACAAAGATATTTAAAAGAGAAAGATTCTTCTAACCAATGGTTAAGCTTATTCATGCTTTGAACAACTGGGTAATGTGATGATGCCTTAATAACTATGGCTGAAATGTATTTCGGAAGATTCAAATATTGGGTATTTAATTGTAAATAAGCATTTCAAATGTGTATTTAAAAGAAAATCCACTCCAGCATTCAAAATTATGTTCTATCTTATGTTTGATGTTGGCTTTAAAAAAAAAATGAAAATGAAAATATAAAAACAAAAAAGTGATTTGGTCAACTACATAACCACAGTACAGTAACCAATTTCTTGCATGACAAGTATTTTCTGACACATTAAAGTTTAAATTTAATTGTTAATATCAATTTTCCATTTATTGTGTTTCTCGTCATGATGGGCTTGGTTGTTCAAAGCATGGTTGTACCTAATCTAATAATAGATTAGTCAAGTCAAACAATTTAACGTCTACATTCAGAACAAGCTGTTATAGCAGATACCAATCTTGGGCCCCAGTTATGACCTCAGCCATTACTGTAGTCCAAGACAGGTGGTTTATAGATTACTGAACTATTTTTCTTTTAAATATGAAGTCTGGAAATGTTTTTTATTTAGTTACTTGTGAATATAGTTTCAACATTTCTGTTCAGGGTGGGTGAGAGATGGGTTTTAAAAATT
Organism: Cyathermia naticoides; assembly: GCA_033042655.1. NCBI lineage: Eukaryota > Metazoa > Mollusca > Gastropoda > Neomphalida > Neomphalidae > Cyathermia > Cyathermia naticoides. Next base: position 11,720 of record JAUTWP010111052.1, read on the forward strand.
ACATAGAAAATATTTGCTACACAAAAATAAGTTGCCCATTCATACTACACAGGATAACACTGGTCTTATGCCATTAATGTTTTCTCTTTATCTTACAAATCAAGAGGAATTTATTTTCTATGAGAAAGTCAAGGAAAGCAATGTTTAGGACATATAATACTTGCAACAGTCTACAGAAGTTGGGCTACTCTTTCTATTAGTCAAGTCATATTGTTTAACGTCTACATTCAGAGCCAGACTGTTAATAGCAGACGTCTCTCCCGGATGCTGTTTATGGTTCTAGTCATCCACTGCATCCGGAATGGGGGTTTCTTTCTATTAGCAGCAAGAGATATTTTATATGCACTTTACCACAGATGGGACAGCACATCACAACCTTTGATATACAGGTTGTGGAGCACTGGATGGAACAGGAAATCAACTGTTGATGATTAATTGGTTACAAGATGCATGTGGTACACTACAGTCCAACATCAAAAAAGTTTGTTTTGTTTAACGATGCCACTGGATCACATTGATTTTTATTTTATCATTGGACGTCATACATATGGTCATTTCAACATATAGGCTACTCTTTCTGTTAAGCAGCAAAGGATCTTTTATATGCACTTCCCCATAGACAGGATAACACATACCACAGCATTTGATGAACCAGTTGTGGACCACTGGTTAGAATAGAAAATAGACCAAACTGCAGATGTCCACTGAGAAGGATTGATTCTACGACAGATAGGCAGATACGCTACCGACAGCTACATCCCACTCCCTATGGCAAGCGTGACACATTAATTGCAAATTATCTTTACAAATTATCTACAACAATAGTGTTTAGTTCACATTGGCAAACTTCAGGGTTTGAATTTGTGCAATTTCCACTGGTTTTATATAAATTGCCGTAAGCGAGGTGCTTCACCAGTGCCATTTTTTAGTCACTGGCAAAATAACTTTTCTGTAATGTTTATTTGTTTTAACCACGGCCAAAAATTGCTGTGGGTTACAAATTCTTAAAATTGAGCCCTGAATTTAGCTAGTGCGGCCCTTACATTATATAATCAAAATAGACCTACATTTCTAAACAGTACATTGTGATTTTTAGTAAAGCATCAAGTGATTCAATACAGAGCGGGATCTAGCTCAGTCAGTAGCATGCCCACCTTTGAAGCAGTCAGTTATTGGATCAATCCTTCTCAGTGGACCCATATACAGTTTGGGCTATTTACCGTTCCAATCAGTGCTCTACAACTGATTCATCAAAGGACGTGGTATATGCTATTCTGTCTATGGAAAAGTGCATATAAAAGAATCCTTGCTGCTTATTGGAAAGAGTAGCCTATGTGGTGGCAGCAGGTTTCTTCTAAAAGAAATGTCAAAATGACCATATGAATGACATCCAATAGCCGCTGAAAAGAAAAACCAATGTGCTCTAGTGGCATCGTCAAATAAAACAAACTACTTTTTATTCAATACATACCTAGTCTTACTAGCACTTGAGTCAACAACTCACAAAGATTCACAAAGTATATATTTATTTTGATATCTCTTGCATGTTTTATTCAGTTTTCACTCATTTAGAATAGTTAGTATGGTTGTTTTGATGTTTTCTTTTGATAAACAAAAATAAAATTAAAACCCAACAATTTTATAAATCATCATTGGACAATTTAAAATTAGACTATTCATTTCTGACTCTGCCACCAACTATTATTACAAGACTTTATCAGAAAGAGTAGACTGTGGTCTTAGCAGGTTTCATCTGAAACAGTCATGAATCCCCATATGGTTGATGTCCAATATCCGATGATAAGATAAAAATTAATGTGCTCTAGTGGTGTTGTTAAATAAAATAAACTTCACTTTTTGTATCAGAAAGAGTAGCCTATGTGGTGGCAGCAGATTTCATCTGAAACTTAGAATGACCGTATGTTTGATGTCCAATAGCTGATGATTAAAAAACAATTGATGTGCTGTACATTTACCATCTTGCAGACATCCTTTGATCCAACATGTTGCTTTTCTTCAACATGGTTCAGGACTAATCTAAATGACTATAAGCATACCTTTATCAAATAGGTGCTATTGTCCTTGGAGTTGACTAATTGAATGAAAGTCATTTTAAGTATTCCCCTTCAGTGATTATAAAATATTGAAGTCTACATGCAAGATTTAAGCCTGAATGCAAACTAACATTAGTCACATTCTGACAAACACATGACTGTCTTCTTGTATCCTTCCACAAACATTAGTCATTTCATTACTCTTTGCCATCTGAGATACCAACACCGCTAGGATATGATAAATTGTTTAATGTCTATGTTCAGAGCCTTGCTGTTATAGCAGATGGCTCTACCGGGTGCAGTTTATGGTTTTATCCATCCACCGCATCCGGGACCAACACCGCTTGACAACAGCTTGAACTCCTTTAAAATAAACTAGGGAATATAAACAATTAGTCTCTCAAAAAATGTATCCATTTATTATTATGTTTGTAGGGAAATTATTAAATTTAAAAGAAAAGGTTCATACAATGGACTCTCTTTAAACCGGACATCCATGGGACCAAGTAAAATGTCCAGTTTTCAGAGGTTTCCAGTTTTCAGAGGTTAGATTTACACTAAATGGATACATTGGGACCAATCTGATTGTCTGGTTTAGAGGGGTTTCACTTTATTTAATGTTGTGAAATTTGTCTTATTGAAAAATAATATGGATTGTGTGTGGAAGGGATTCCTATGATTTTCATCAGACATTTGCCAGGGGTAAGATTTCAAGTTTGTAAAGGTACTTTATTTTTCTTCAGAAAATTCTTTTAGTTTAGTCATATAATTTATAAATCTTGCTCATTCAAAACCATCAAAAGAGGTGATCCTTAAAAACCTGATTTAGGTGATTTGTACACAATAAACATTGAGTTGCAACAAAGCTGCTATTGACCATAAATTATAATTGAGCAATTAATATATTTAACTAGGTTTAATCCAAAGTTTAATTTGTGGATGATAAAAGTAGAGAAACTGTTATGACTATTTTCAGAATTAATGAAATGCATACTCTACTGGTCTGACAGAACTGTTTTTTCAATAAAAAATGTTTTAGTAAATTCATTTACTGGGATTTTTTAAGGGAATTTTTTTTTACACACCTCATTTTCATGCATTGTGTGTATGCAGACAATACAATTAATGAAATAAAATTAACAAAATGGTAAATAGAGCCACGGAAGCTAGGAATGTATTCTACCTAGAACATATTTTTATGCACTGAGATGACACAGAAGTCTGTGAGAGCTCACATAATTATAAGAGAATAAATACATCTTGGTATTGACAAGTTCGCATGAGCTCACAATTACAATTACAAGAGAATAAATATATCTTGGTATTGGCAAGTCTGTGTTGGGTCACATAATTAGAATTGTAAGATAATAAATATATCTTGGTACAAATGTATTGGCATGAATTAACATTTTTATATTCAACCACTAACATAAAATTCTCTTATCAAACATTAATATGAACCATGTCTTCAGAAAGCGGTTTCTATGTCCAATAAGTTGGTTCTATATGGTTACAGATTTTTGTATGCATGTATTTTTACATGAAGTTTACTCATGAATGATGTTGGTTTGATTGGGAGTAATAAATGACAGTATGTGATTTGTGTGTGTGTTGCACATGGGAATATGATCTTCATTAACACTTCAAGAGCTCTTAGGATCAGTCCAGTTAAGCAGGATGTCATTCATTTTCATGAAAAAGGCAGGATCTGATAATTTTGTATATGCAGTTGTCGGTATCCATTGATTAGGAAAACACTAGTTTAATAAAACTATTTTGTATCAGTAAGTGATATGAGATAGGAAGGAAAGATTGCAGCAATAATTTAAAAAAAAAAATTATTCATTTTTATTGTACATGATATCCACATTTTGGACAAAAAAAACAAAAACAATACAGGAATGTTATAAGTACATAATTTAAATGTATGCATACAAGTAATATGTAAAATACAACAATTTTTACTTTGACAACATTTGAATAAAAAGTGCATAACTGAAAAAGGAAAGTTAATGAATGTGTAACACAAGCTGCGTAATAGCATGATCACCATTCATGAAAATAGGGCTCGAATTTAACGGTGGTACCAGCAGAATTGCCATCAGTGTATAAATTGCCATAGCGAGATGCTTCACCGGTGGCTATTTTTGGCAACTGACAATGTTCTGTCCCACCGTTATTTTGCTTGTTGCCACCTTTTCCCGTTTTGTTGCCTAGAAAAATAACTCTTCTGTTATGTTATTTGTTGTAAAAGTTAAGTTTTAACAAATTGCCGTAGGTTGAATGAAAATTGCCGTCAATGAGCCTTTCACATGGCCAAATGTTTTTCAAAATTCCTGTTAGCCTTTCACACATGGCCAAATCTTTTCAAAATTGCTGTTACAAATTTTTAAGTTCAAGTCCACTGAACAATCAATAAGACAAGATATGCAAGAAAAGGAGTATGGTGTGAGACCTTGGATTTGTAATGGATATTTCATTATTTATTATTTCAACTTGATTAGTTATATGCTTTCAGTCACTATTTCAGCAACTCATGCTATGGTTTTCATTTATTTAATGGCTTTCATTAATGATAAAAAAAGGAAAAGAAATATGTGAAATTGCTTGCTTTTGAAAAGTAACCAGCTTTTAAAGTTAAATTAATACAAACTATATGCACACAGATAGTTTAAACATTATATATAGAAACATTATCCATTTCAATAATTTGTGTAGGCTACTGTACACATTTAAAAATCTAATTAGCATAACCAGTGTTTTAATTAAACTTAAATCAGTGCTAAACAACATAGGAATGGGGTTATTTTGAACAGTGATTTTGAAGATAATAGATTGGTATACAGAATATTATTAAATTATCACATTTTAATAATTTGTTGTAAAACCTGCATCTTACTAATCTATATTTAGCATGTATATACATGTATACTACTGATTGTAAACATGAGTTAGAGAAAGCTGATATATATATACTATACTATAGAACATTCCATAAAAGCTATTCCATATAACCACCTGTATACAATGGGCATGGAGTCAAGTCAAAAGTTTTAATGTCCATATTAGTAACAAGCTGTTATAGCAGAATTCTGTCTTGGGGTCCGGTTATGACAATCGATCATCTCCATATTCCAATAATGGCACCAAATTGTCTGTATTAACAAATAAATTAAGTCCAGGTGCAAAATGTGTTGTATACATTCAGAAAATGTTTGTTTTAATTTTTAAGATCTTATTTCATTTGTTAATGCTAGTGGATAGTCCTGTGACACACATGAACACAACTACTTTGAATCCCATCACAAATCTAAAATTTTAGTTTTGTCATAACAATAAACATTTATTTGTTTTGTTGTAAAATGGTATGTATCATGTTTTGTGCCTGAATTCTTGACCTGTATTTCAACATTTTAAATGTGGTTTAAACTGCATATACTATAACCTACATGACATAGACTATATTAATATCCATTAATTTATCTTTTCTTTTTAATATATTTGCATCTAAATAGATAATAAAGTTCAGACATTACAGTTATATTACAAACAAGGTCAAATAGTCATTGACTGTAAACATGTATGGTCATGGGGTTGAACAATGCTTTCAGTGATAGCAGAATAAATTATTCTGTGACTTTTTAACTCCATGGGGTGTTTGAAACGTATTCACCAAATTATTGCATGACTTGTACTATTGTAGTGTGCTAAGGGTTTGTTCACAATTAAAACAGTTTCCTATTAATACAGTGTCTGTAGGCGGTGGTGGACTGAGTCTAAAAGTTCAACCAGGAAAACTTGTAAAAGGGCCAATCAAAGGGTACAAAAGGGCTCACTTAATCCCAAAATGTTATCTGTCCTGGACAGACAGCTCAGGAAGCTGAGCTGTGTGCCCATGACAGCGTGCTAGAATCTTAATTGGATGTAAGCATGAAAATAAATATAATTAACCAAATCTTCCATCACTTTAAGGCCCACAGTTATTAACATGTGAATTGAAATTCAGGAAATAACATTTTAAAAATATGCGTTAGGGTGGAATTTTAACTTTGTACCAATAGGAATATGTTGATAATTATGAACAACCCATAATAGGCATCTTGTGTATTGTATTAAATATATATAACAATACTAAATTGTATTTTAACTAACAAACAGTTTGAAAGTTTAGATTTTCTAACATTTTTAGTTGAGTGATTGTTGGACATTTTTTGTTTGAATGATTTGATGTTTTATACTGATCGTCAAATATGTAGTTATTGTTTTAATGTTGTTGTGAGTACTGGTTAAGGAAGCCATCTTGATTTACATATGACTTACTTGCTTCCATGTGAAGAGTGCAACTGAGACGGTTTAATTGATTTCACATCCTATTCTAACATAGAACTAAAACTGGTGTGTCTCTTTTTAGGGAACAATCACATGTCTTGATTTGTTAATCCACAGTAGGGTTGTCTCATCAGATCGATTCTTCTCAGTGGACCTATTTTCTGTTCCAAACAGTGCCCCACAACTGATACATTAAAGGCTGTGGTATGTGATGTCCTATCTGTTGGAAAGTGCATGTAAAGGGCCCCGTTCTGCTTATTGGAAAGAGTAGCCTATGTAGCGGCAGTGGATTTCCTGTGATGAAATGTGTCTAAATGACCATATATATGATGTCAAATAGTAAGATAAAAATCAAAGTACTCTAGTGGCATCGTTAACAAAAACAAACTTTCAATCAATGTTTTTTGTTACCAATACTATCAATTAGTTTGAATTGTGTCATGATTCAAACTGCTAGTCTACCTATACTGTCAGAAACAACAAATGGCCTAAACAAATTATACTAAATCTCTAACACACGTTTGTTTTTTTAGTTTTCAATTCTTTCATTCTAATATAGTTAATTTGTTAAAACCCTAACAAATAACGAGTGTTTGTTGTTGTATTAAGCAGTGGAAGTTAGTTTGTGCATGTAGAAGTAACCTGGTTTTGAAAGATACTAATCAGGAGTGTGTTAAAAGTTTGTGCTGTTTTGCTTTTTACTCAGTTAACAGTTTTACTAGTTCTCAAGTTGGCTTGGTAGTGTTTGCTTTAGATCAGTCACAACAGTATTTAGTAGAGTTAAAAATTGTTTGGTTGCAGCTACTTACTAGTAGTACCAGTTTGATGAAATGTCTTTCGGTGTCGACTAACCATACTTCATGCCAATTTGGTCTATTCCAGTCTTTGATACTAATCTGCACTCTGATGAGTCTTACTATGAAGAAACTCTACCTGATGGCACGATTGTCCGACATAGAAAATTCCGTACCCCAAGTCAGAGAGACGAGAGAGACATGGAACTTATTGAAAGTGTGGGTCCAGTGAAGATAGAAACTGATGAAGATATTACCGAGGAAATTCTATCAGATGGGACAATACATACAACTCATAAAGTCCGGCACCATTCTATTAAACACATTCGAAAGAGTCTGAGATCTTTGACTGGTGATGAGGAGGATATAGAGGAGTCAGACCATGAGATTCCGGGCACCACATCGGAGGACATTATTGAGACCTTTGAGGAGCCTCCGCGCTGCGTTCAGGAGGAAGAAGAGGTGGAGCATGTCCTGGAGGACGGCAGAGTTGTCAAGAGGCACATCATCATGAACAGAATGGTCCACCACATCCTAACTAAGCATCAGTCATTTGACGATACTGGCAGAATGGAAGAAGAGTATGAAATTGAAGAAGCCATACCTGGAACAGAGTCTGCCTTCCTGGCTGGAATGGACACTCCATCAGATCTGTCAGAGAATGAGGACGAGGAACTGATTGGAAATATAGAAGCTGATATTGGAGAATTGGAAGAGGTTCTGGAAGATGGCACTATCGTTACTCGAAGGATGGTGGCCAGTGACGAAACTCGACAAGTGCGTTCTCGCTCTGGTTCTGTTGAAAAGATCCGTGAACGAAAGTTCATCACTGAAGAGAACGTTCCCAGTCCCCGATCCCAGTCTCCTGCAGGTGTTGTTCAGGCTAAATTCACCGAGGCTCACGTGAAGGAGACACGAAAGCATGACGTCGTTGAAGACACCGTCGATATTGTAGAAGAAAAGATCAAGAGAGGAGGCAAACCAATTGAAAGTTCTGTCGACCGTAGCGAGGAATTTATGCAGCGAATGACTTCCAAGTTGAAAAGTCGTGAAAGTTCAGTTGATGATGCTCTAAAATCTGAGAGCTCTGTGGATCCAGTTAAAGGTAATGTTTAGGTATAGGCTTTAGAATAGTGTAGCTTTAGATACCGGTTACGTGTTGGTGATGGTTTCAGGTTTTGTATATGCTCATCTTTGCCAATAGATGGAAGTTGGAATGTCTTGGTTTTGCAGTGCTTTGCTGTGAGTATTATGTTGGTGTGAATGGTGTTACATATGGCAGAATTGTATTGAGTATTATGTTGGTGAGAATGGTGTTACATATACCTGTATTGTATTAAGTATTATGTTGGTGTGAATGGTGTTACATATGCCAGTATTGTATTGAGTATTATGTTGATATGAATGATTTCACATATACCTATTTTACTGTGTGTGTGAATGTTTGGTAGTGTGATAAAGTAATGTTCAATTGTTTTGTTAATACTATAAAAAGGTGAAGATATGATACAGATATAATGGATGAAGATCCTAAAAGCTGTGAAGGTTTGAAAAATTTATAAAATGGTAATCTTATAAAATAGTGATACATTTACAAAGTTTAAAGATTGCGGTAAACACTTTTTTTTTTTTTTTTTGTACATGACTCATGACTCAAAGTTGGTTGTGTCTATTGTAGATGAGTGTATTAAAGTTATAAAGTATTTTATAGCTGTAGTGCTTATCTTAATCTTCTCATCCATTAGCATCATATTTGAATTTCTTTTTGAAGCCATTTTTTGGTCAAGGCAGGACATGTTTAACATCAACATTCAGACGTTATAGCAGATGCCTTATTTATTTATTATTTGTAGGTTGTTTGTGTGCTTATGGGTTTCTACTTTCCATATTTATTTATTTATAATTAAAACTTCAACAATTATGTAATGCAGATCAAGAGTGGGGATAAAATTCTCCCTTAAATTGGAATTTCCTCTTATTCTTAAATGGTGATAGATTCTATTACCTGTAGTTATTGTAAAAGCTTTTGGTTTTGGTTAATTATGAAAAACAAATTATAATGGGTATACTTTTATCCATTAACATCATGTCTTTGTTAAGATTGTGTTTCCAAAAATTTCATTGACAAATGTGTGTAAAAACAAGTTATAATGGGTATACTTATATGTTTTGATTGGCTATAGAGTGCCGTGAGCTGTCCGATACTGGCTTTGCTAAGCGACAGGTCAAGAAGGTCACGTGGATGCCTGGTCACACTGAGATGACCTCAGGTGAAATTCAAAACTGACCTGCTTGCTTTTGATTGGTTGCCTCAACTAAACATCCTAACTTAATTGGATGACCTTTCCAATTCCCATAACTGCAGCATAGGTAGTTAGCTATTTGTGGTTATGGGCCTCCAACATAATTGAGTTCATTTAACCACAGATTGGAATGTATTAGTACTGACAGTATCATTTATATTTTGTTTTGTTTAAGAAGGATTTTTAACACAAATTTTATAGGGTTTTTTATTTTTTTAGTTATTTGTTATTACTAGTGTATGTTATTAATACAGTTTGGAGTAGATTGTGTTATTAGATTGAATACTTATTCATATTATCTGCTAATACAGTAAAAACCTGCATTATAATGAACTATGCAATCCAAATTTGCCAAATTATCAGTTTATAAATTATAATATGGCTGAATAGTTGATAAGACATAATTATGACACTGTCTAATGTAGATGTGTATGGTACTCAAGGTGGTCTATATACGATTGTCCTTAATACCAAGAGATTCATCAAGACAGGTTTACTGTATTTGTTTTGTTTGCATCGTGTTCTGTCCTGTCTATGAGAAAGTTCATATAAAAGATCCCCAACTGCTTATCAAAAATAGTAGCCTATATAATGGCAGCAGGTTTTCTCTAAAAAGAAATGTGTCGAAATGGCCATATGAATGACGTCCAATAGCCGATGATAAGATAAAAATCTATGTGCTCTAGTGGCGTCGTTAAATAAAACAATTTTGTTTGCATGGTCTTGACTTAATTTATGTCTGTATATTAATTTCTGTTTTTGTAGAGTTAACTTGTGTAAAGTTATCTAGTGTTTTGTGCTGTTTTTGTAACACTGATATACCACAGTTGTATGTTTAAAATGAACTACTGTGTGTTTGAATGTGTTCATTACTAACTGAGGAAGAGTGTGTGAATGGGAAATTGTGTTAGTCAAGTCAAAAGTTTTTAATTCTACATTCAGAACAAGCTATTATAGCAGACGCCTGTCTTGGGCCCTGCTTATGAAATAGTCATCTCCATTGTCAAGTCAAATGTTTTAAACTCTACATTCAGAACATCAGACCGCGGTTATGACATCTCTGTTCTCCAAGATTGCGTTGTGCATGTGTTTGGAATATATAATCATTTCTCAAAGAAACAATTATATTATTATTACTGTGAACATTAGCCTGATGACGTAATCATTGTCTGATCAGCCATCTTGTTGTATTACTATTTTAATTCTCCATTATCTAAAGAGCACTATATCATAGAGTGAATGGTACTCCATTTATAATTTTTTTTTAATATTTACATTCTTCAGTATGAATGTAAAAGCACATTTTAGTGAACAGAATACTGTAAAAGCAATACATGTAGTGGACACTTGTTATGAGTTACTATTGTTAGTGTTGTATTTCGTGACTACAAGCAATTTAAAATATGAAATGGAATATCAGTATTTCACTGAAAATACTATTGAATTTTGATAGACTGAACATGTCTAATTATTAAATATCTAGAATATAGAAACTGATATAAATGCATTATTACTGAAGGAGAGAAGAGAGGCTTGTGCATTACATTTTTTTCGTAGATTAAGCAAACTTTTTGTTTTATAAATTTTAATTAGCAAAAATTATAAATTGATTAGCAGTTACTTATTGTGTGTAGTATTACTTTTAGAATTGTGTAGCGATCTTTGAAAATTGCATAGCGATTCAAGACACGATACTAAACAAAATGTTCCCTGACATCTTAAAAGTTTATACCTAACTACTAGTATACTATGTAAGCATGACAAGTTAGATGATTACAGTCCAACAATAGAATGGAATAAAGAATAATTATTAATATAATATTGTTATGATTGTTACTCCCCAACATACTTCAGTATATCCTGTGATAAGATATTCATAAAACATCAAAATATATTTTTTATTTTCATTTTTGTTCTTATTTCATTATTTTGCTGCATGAATATTGAGGTCTATTTTTTTTGCTATATTTTTGTCTTGCTTTAAAGGAAAAGTGTTATATGTCAAATTAGTTTGAAGAAGATGAAGCAGAAGAAACATGAAGTTTTGTATAATCTTGGAAAGAAAGCATGTATTGAGTCAGTCACTGAATTTCTGTTATGATTTTTATTTAATATTTTTCTTTTTATCTTTTAAATACACATAATATTATTTTATGTATTGACTTAATTTGTATATTTAATTTTCATTTTATAAACTTTTTTGTTTATTTTGAAATGCATAATTATCTTGGGATGAAAGCATGTATTCAAATTTTTTTTATTTTTTTTTTAAACTTATTTTTAAAATTCATATTTATTTTCGGACGAAACCATGTGTTAACTGAATTTGTATATTAATTATATTTTTTTATTTAAAACAAATTTAGTTTTTTTTTAAATTCACATTTATCTTGGTACGAAAGCATGTATTAACTGAATTTGTATGTAAATTTATATTTTTATTATATATTTTTTGAGATGCACATATTTGTCTTCATTGATCTGCTTCATACTGTTTGCTTGCAGTGTTTCTCCAGTGTTTTTCTCCGCTTCAGCACATTTTGTTGACGGTTCCAATCCTGCCGACTGGACCGAGATTATCATCCTCTTTGTTGTTTCAGTTCATAACTTGGTTGATTTTTCTGACACGCCAGTCATTACTGTTACCGAGGACAACAGCATTCCTCCAGACGAAGATGACTATGTCGCGTATTTTGGAATTAAAGTTGACACAAAAGGTTAGATCCGGAAAAGATCGTTTGTAAACCATCGGAAAACGTTAAAAAAAAAGGGTTTTAATGATTAAAATAAATTAAATTCCCATATACATTTTTATTTTGTTTCTCTTCTAGTTAATTGATTATACAAACCAAAACACAAAATTGTAAATTTCATATCAAAACCTATGTTAGACAATGTAAATCATGGGGACAAATTGTTACCACAATTTTTGAAAGGTTTCATGCAACCCAAATTGAAACTAATTTAAAATTAGTTCCTGTCACTTTATACACATATATGTCTAAAGACAATTTGATGTTAAATTTGTGTCAAGAAAACCATAAGAAGAAGAGGCAAAAAAAACTAAAACATTTTAATAAATGAATATTGAAAATAGTTTTGAATTGGAAAGCATAAAGTTAAGACATAAAAAAGTCAAATTAAAAATAAAAAGGGTTTTATTTAATAAATATATTGCAATCCTTACAGAGGATTTACAATTACAGAATTGTCTTGTTACTGTTTTTCTCAAAAATAAATGCAATTTATTTAAAAGCTTCTTGTGTGTTTTAGCTTTCGTTTTATCTTTCAGCTTGTAGCAAAGTTATTAATATTTATTTCTTATGATGAGCACCATATAAATTATTTCTAACGCATGTTTATTTTATTTGCTGAAAATAATATTTTTATTTGTTTAATTGTATCACTGAAACATAAGCTAACTTGCTCTGCATATGAAAAGAAATTCATTTATGTAACTTTTGCCTTCCAGTTGTAACTAAGACATTTGTTCATTATGCAGCTGAGTTATTGTATTCCATTTTTAATTACTCTAGCAAAAATAATTTGTCATCTTATATTTTCTTGTATTTACCAGAATTGTTTTTAAATTGTTTTTACCTAATTTAAATTTGAAAACAAAATACACTACCCTTACTGGCCATATTATTATAGGATCCTCCTACAATGGCCAAGGGATGAATAATTGTTGTATTACTAGAACCTTTATGTGACACCCAATAGCTGATGATAAAATAAAAATCAGTTTGCTCTAGTAGCATTGTAAAATAAAACAAACTTTTTAGTGGCATCTTTAGACCACTAATTTAGTGATAAAACTTATTTTTAATTGATGTTTGAATAATCTTTTTTTCCTTTGTTTATTATGATTTCTTGGGAGGTAGGGGTATTTAAAAAAAAAATATTATGCTTTAATGACTTATGTTGACAATGTTAATAAAAATGTCAACTGATAACTGATTACTCTGGTAGAACATGGAATATGATAAGTTCTGCCTTGTGGATGTTGTACTGACTGACAATGAACACACTTGTTGAATAACTGAAACACTTTTTCCCTGCAAGCAGCTTTGGAACAGGAGGAGGATGTTTATCCTGATGCATCAGGTACAGATTCATATTGTGCAGCACGTTTACCTATTTCATTTCAATTACTTCACTGTAAACATGATAAACATACATTATACTTCTCATAAACACTAAAATCCAGGTAAAAGAGTGATTACATCACTTTAGGTGTTCAAGCACCACACAAACATACAGTCAACTCTTTTATAAAAGTCCTGTTCTTTCCTGAAGACAATTAGGTGACATGCTTATAAATATTTTAGAGTTGACTCAAGGCTCAAATTGAAATCTAGACATTAAGCCCATGATGACAAATAACGTGTATGACATCATATCTTAGAATATTTCGTCCATACCAGAAGTGTTACAAATGGAGAGTGGGTCAATACTCATTATGATATAAAAATTTACAGAGCATCTCAAGGCCTAAACATTCTCAAATATGATGTTATTTGTTTGTCATTACCATGGCTTTAGTGCCTAGAATTCAGTTTGAACCTTGATTCCAGACTCTAAACGTTTTACAAGCACTAGGCCTTGGATTATCTTCATTATACATGTAATACAAAACTCCAAATTATAGTATCTGTAACATAATAGTAAGACTGGAATACAACCAACTTGCATGATACTCAGTTCAATTCTTGTAACTGAGTATTCTGTTATATAAAGAAAGTAGATAGTTGACTGTATAAAGTATATGTTAAACATTTTGAAATTAATATAAATTGAACATTAATTTTTGTGAATATATAAAAAAAATATTAAGTAATGTATGTTTAACAAGTTTACAGTACTTTAATTTTATGATTATGAAGCCAGTCATTTCAGTGTCATATTTGAATGACATAAGTTTCAGTGGGTGGGTGATGGTGTTGTAACCTTTTTTTAAGGACACATACAAAGGGAATATGGCATATTTATTAAAAATAAATAATTAGATTGTATTCACACCATATATTTCTTTTTATACCACAGTTTATCATATCAAACACTCTGGCTATTAAAATGATTCTTTAAAGGGCTGGTTGTTAAAATTATTCTTAAAAGGCTTTATTTAATTTGTATGGGGAATGACTAAAACTTGATAACACTGAAATTATGCTTCAAACCCACTGAAATGACTATTGTTAATGTGTTGTTTATATAATAATTATTTGATTTAATTTCAGAAATGTATTATATATATATAAATGTTATGGATCACAAATTTTGAGTGTATCTTGCACCAAGTGTAAACTGGTGTAGTTCTATTCGATAGATGAATGCTACTGTATATAGACTGACTATTGTTGTTTATTTCAAAAAAATTAATTCTAAGAATATTTTCAAGTAGCATGCGCATGTGATGCTGAAGTGCATTTGGTTTGTTAAAATAAAATAAAAAATCTTGATTGGTTTGACCTCTAGGAGTCTTGTATTAAAAACGCACACAAAAAAAGCATCCAAAATAATGTAGAGAATACTAAAAGAGCTGTCAAGCTTAACAATTTAATATGCTCATTAGAGCAAGTGTGTAAGTATTTGATGAAATATGGCCATCCTAATAATTAATTTTATTATTATTATTTTTAAATAAAATTTAACACAAATATAGGAGCTACGGAAATTTTTAAAATAAAATGGCTCAAAATAATTTATTTTTAATCTATTTCTGTGAAAAACCACACAATCTGTAAAACAAATGTTTGGCCAAATGATTCTGCAATGCCCATGGTATGCTAGGTTCTGTGCATAAAAATAATCTTGTTCTCTTTGAATCATTTGATATCTTTCAGATAATGATAACTCACACTAAAATTAATTTTTATTTAAAAGCACAGGATTTTCCTTTTTATTTTTAAATTACCACGTCCCAGACAAAAATAATGAGTCAGGACTCCTTTAACTGCTTTGTAAGAATGCCTAAAACAGAAAATTAAAATTTTACTTTCATTCCAGATGTACTTCATAGCATCAATGTGTTTTGTATTAATTTTCCTTTTTAAAAAGAATGATACAATTTCCAAAAAAAATCTTTTTGATGTTCTATATATATACAGTGTTCGTAGTTTTTGTTGTCTCTGATTCCGAGTAGACTTAATTTCACGTGTGTCTCGTGGTAGACCTGTGTCCTGCAAATTAATATATCTCTTTCTCTCTTTCTTCAACTTTTCTGTCAATGATGTTTATATTTCTCATTATAACTGTATAACAATGTATGTCTTAACCTGCACACTGTGGGTTCACTAACAATCCCTGCCCTCTTGTTTTTTTTTAATGCCTTCTTCCCTGGATTGGCTCTGGGCTTTTCACCAATAGCAGGTAAAGGGGTTTCACAAGGTTATGTTCAAGATGAGTTTATCACCGAGGAGAAAATCGAGGCTTCTCATGAAGTCTTGGTGGACACGGAAAAAGTTTTTGAGGAAAGCGTAAAATCAGAAAAAACTGAGCAATTTGAGGAGAGTGTAGAAAAAGATGTGGTTAGTGAAATAACTGAACAAGTTACAAAGACTGAAATGCTATCAAAAGTTGTTGACACTTCTGAAGATGTTTCTGAGATAATTGAGAAAACGGGAGCACCTGAAGTTGAACAGGTGTTTGAAAAGGAGGAATCCGTTGTGGTTGAACAGTTGGTTGAGACGGTTGTATCCAAACATGTAGAAAGTGATGAGCTAGTTGAAACTGAACAGCAGCTAGTTGAAACTGAACAGCAGCTAGTTGAAACTGAACAGCAGCTGGTTGAAACTGAACAAGAGCTAGTTGAAACTGAACAAGAGCTACCAGTAGTTGAAACTGAACAAGAGCTAGTTGAAATTGAACGAGTAGAGACTGAAAAACTAGTTGAAACTGAACAGCAGCTAGTTGAAACTGAACAGCAGCTAGTTGAAACTGAACAGCAGCTAGTTGAAACTGACCAGCAGCTAGTTGAAACTGAACAGCAGCTAGTTGAAACTATACAACAGCTAGTTGAAACTGAACAGCGGCTAGTTGAAACTGAACGAGTAGAAACTGAAAAACTAGTTGAAACTGAGGAACAAATGATTGATACGGTTGTATCCAAACAAGTAGAAACAGAACAACAGCTAGTTGAAACTGAGGAAGAATTAGTTGAAATGGAGGAACATATTGTTGATACTGAACAGTTGATTGAGACAGTTGTATCCAAACAAGTAGAAACTGAAAAACTGGTTGAAACTGAACAATTAGTTGAAACTGAACAGCAGTTTGTAGAAACTGAACAATTAGTTGAAACTGAACAGCAGTTTGTAGAAACTGAACAGCAGTTTGTAGAGACTGAAAAATTAGTTGAAACTGAGGAACAAATTATTGAGACTGTTGTATCCAAACAAGTAGAAACAGAACAAGAGCTAGTTGAATCTGATAAACTGATTGAAACTGAACATCTAGTTGAAGCTGAACAGCAGTTTGTAGAAACTGAACAACAGCTAGTAGAAACTGAAAAGCTGGTTGAAACTGAACATTTAGCTGAAACTGAACAAAAGCTGGTTGAAACTGAACAAGAGTTAATCGAGACTGTTGTATCCAGACAAAGAGAAACTGAGAAATATCTAGAAGAACCTGAGGAACAGCTAGTTGAAACTGAGAAATATCTAGAAGAAACCGAGAAAGATCTAGAAGAAACTGAACAACAGCTAATTGATACAACTGTCACAAAAGAACTAGAAACCATTCCATATTCTGATGACACATTAGAAAAGGAGAGTAGGGAAGAACAGTATGTTGAGGAGCATGATGCATTAGAAAAGGATGAGGAAGAACAGTATGTGGAGAAAGTTGAACAGTACAGTGAGGAGGATAAAGAAATACTTTCCATGAAAGAATCTGGGAGAGAATATGGAGCAGTACTTTCAGAGAAACCCTTAGACGAGTCTGTTGATAGTGATGAGCATGTGTTTGCTGCAACAGATCAGATAGACTCAGTATATGATGAGAAGAAAGAGGTGGGGGAAGAAGCATACATCTGTGATGATTATAAGGTTGTGAGTGAATCAGAGAATGTCGTTGAAACTGTGATAAAGTCTGAAGTTCATGAAACTGAAGAAAACATTGAATCTGTCCAAAAAGAGGAAACTGAAAAACCTATCATAGAACAAAAAGATATATATGAATATTCAAAAGACGAGTACATTGCTGAAGAAAACAAACTCATAGCAGAAAGAGAGTATCAGATTATATCAGAAGAATCCGGCCAAGAAATGCATATCACACACACTGAACAAGAGGTATTAGAAACCAAACATGAAGTCAGTGAGTGGGTAGGAGAGGATGAAAAGTATGTCGCAGATGAATGTGAACATGAGAAGTCAGTTGTATCACCTGACAAGCCTGAGGGTGTTAGTGATGGTGCAGCAGCTCCTGAAGAACAGGAAGATGAGGATTGGGAAATTCTAGACAAAGAGGAGCTTACAGATGACGAGTTGAAAGCAGCACATGATTCAATGCTGATGCAAACCTCATTTAAATCTGACGAAGATGCTCCTCTTGAGTTTGATACAAAGACATCAACGTCAACAGAAACAATTGAGTCTCAGGAATACATGCAAAAAGACATGCTCTCCAGTACTGAGTTTGATACAAAAGAACAATCAGTTACAGAAGAAAGCATTGTTGATCAAATACCAGATGTATCTACTGAATTGGAAAAGGAAGAACTTATTACTGAACAGGAAGAAGTTTCACAGGTTGAGGAATTGGATGTTTATGAGAAAACTAAATTAGTAGAAGAATTGATCCATGAAGAGAAAATTGAAAGGATGAAATTATCAGATATAGAATATGAGGAATCAGCAAGAGAAGATGAAGTCATTTCAGAAATACCACGGGAAGAATTGCTATTAGAACAAAAAGAGGAAAAGGAAGACTTTGTTCCTGAAACTATAGAGGAAAAGGAAGTTGCTGAATCAGTAGAAATAAAGGAGGAAATGCTTTCTGAAGTGTTGAAACCTGAGGACCAGATAGCAAAGATCTCACAATTACAGAAAGATCAACAAGAAATAGAACACAGGGAAGCTTTTGAAGAAGTAACACGTCTAGAACAGGACATAATTCTGGAAGAAAAAATAGAACAGACGGACATTGTCTCTGATACTATATGTGTAGAACAAGAACAAATCGAACATGCTGCTGTAGAAGAAATGGTAGAAGAAATGGAGAAGCATGTTCCTGAAACATTTACGATGGATCAATATGAGAAATTTGAACAGGAGGAATTGATCACAGAAGAAGAAGAAGAGAAGGAACAAGTCAGTGAAACACCAACAATAGAACAATACATGGTTTCTGAAACAGTGGAGGAGGTTTCCCAAGATATGAAGTTCACTGAGGATGAAATGACTTCTGAAGTAGTCACTGATCAAAAAATATCTGAAGTAATTGAAGTTGAGGAAAAAGATCAAGTTCAAGAGACAATGTTTACTTCTGAGAGCATGAAGTCTGAAGAAATAGATATGGCATCAAAACAATTAGAAGAACAGACAGTTTTAGATGACACTCAAGAACCTAGTGTCGAGGACAAAGTTGTGGATGAAGTGGAAAGAGATGAAACAACTATTCAGAAACAGTTGTTGGTTGCCCATGAGGATGAACTGTATGCTACTTTAGAGGAGGCTTTGGATTTGGATGAATCTACAGAAACTATAGATGATGATGTCAAGGATAAAGAAGAAGTATTCCCTCCAACCCCCTTTCTTTCCAGAACTTACATATCAGATGAAGAATTGGTTGAGAAAGACCAATTTTCTCCTGCCCAAATAGCTTTTACAAGGGAACCTTCAAACTTGTTAAGTAGATCTCCTGATCTGGAAAAAGACACCAAACAACCAGATACAGAAACTCCATTGAAAGATGAATATCATGAGTCAGAAAGTGAAGAATATGAATCAGAAGAAGAATGCATTCAGGATAGCCAAATAGCCAGAAATATTGAAGAGCAAGATTATACTGATGAAACTGAGGATTTGGAAATACAGGAAGAACAAAAACCTGAAAGTGAACCTGAAAAAGGTATTCCGCTGTATGAAGAGACAGAGTTGCCAGATGCAGAGGAGGTTCCAACTGAAGAAAAATATGTACCATCTGAAAAACAGGATGTTAAAATTGAAGAACATGATGAAACAGTTGAAGAAAAGGATGTACCAATGGAAGAAAAGTATCTACCAACTGAAGAAAAGGATGTACCAATTGAAGTAAAGGATGTACCAATTGAAGAACATGATGAAAAAATTGAGGAAAAGGATGTACCAATTGAAGAAAAGGATGTACCAATGGAAGAAAAGGATTTACCAATTGAAGTAAAGGATGTACCAATTGAAGAAAAGGATGTATCCATCGAAGAAGATGTTTCAATTGAAGAAAAGGATGTCTCCATCAAAGAAGAGGATGTTTCAATTGAAGAAAAGGATTTACTGGTTGAAGAAAAAGGTACACCAATGGAAGAAAAGGATTTATTAATTGAAGAAAAGGATATACAAATTGAAGAAAAGGTTGAACCAGTTGATATAAAGGAGGTATCTTCTGAAGAAAAGGATGTACCACTTGAAGAACAGGAAGTAGGGATTGTAAAATTGGTTGATGACTATGACAGAGAGTATGTTGATGAGTCAATTGAAAGTGAGATTCAGAAAGATGAGCCACCTGAAACCATGCATGAAGAAGTTGCAGTAGTTGTCCAAGCACCTTCACCCAGACAGGATATGGAGGACAGCTTTGAGGGCAGTGGTGAAATAAAAGCTTCTGAATCAGGAGGTAACCTATCTGAGGTGGAGATTGTCAGTATTGAGGATGTGGACACCTATCAAGACAAGGTGGAGCAAGTCATAGTTGATGCTGCTTCAGAAGAGATGGAAGGAATACCTGTTGAAGTTGACTTCAAAAGTGAACAAGAACTTGGTGAGGAACAGGAGATAATGTCACAAGAAAAGCTTGAGAGAGAAGAAGAACCTGAAGAAGAATTGACTGATAAAATAGTTGAGCCTCCAGAATCCATGATAGAACAAGCTGAAGCTGGTGAAAAAACTGAAGTGGATAAGCCTGAAGAAACAGAACTGTTGGTTGAACAGGTTGAGGATGAAGATCTTTCAGAGGATTCAGACTTTTCAGAAACTGAGGAACCAGAATTGACATGTCTTCAGGATGTAGAGGATGCCGATGCAGAAGCCATGGTGTATGCAGAGGATGAGCATGAACAAGTGGATGTTTGCCAGGAATATCCCGATCATACTGAGCCAGAACTTGTTGATGGATTGGATCATCTTAGATCCCACAGACCAGAGCCCCCATCAAGTACAGACCTTAGGGAAATGGAAAAAACAGTGATTGGTGTCTCACCACTAGAAAAGGTAGAAACTCCAGTTTTACAACAAAAGCTGTATACTCCTACAAAAGAATATAGCATAGAGCCTTCTGAATTGGAATCTCATGAAGAAGTGGAAATGTTAGTGAAAGATTCCACAGAATATGATTATGATAAGGAAAGTGAACCCATTCTCCCTCTATCTCCAAAAACATTCAAAGCAATGGAAATAGAAATAACTGAAGAAACTGAAAAGTTGCAAGAACAAATACTTGAAACCAAACTGGATGAAGGTTATCAGTACATTGCAGCAGAAACAACAGAACATTCTGAAGATTACATTCAAGAAATTCCTGAAGAGACATTGGCTGTAGCAGATGTACCAGAAGAAACAAAACTGACAGACGAATCTGTAGAAGCTTTTGTTGCAGAGGAAGAATTTGATACAGTACCAAGCAAGATGGAAGATTTGTCACCATTCCATGAACAAGTGATAGAAGGGGTTCAAGTTGAGCAATTTCTGGACACAGTTTCAAAACAAGAGGAGGAAATTCTAGAGGCTGGAGATATTGTGGCAGATACAGTTGAACAGCAAATTGAAGATGTCGATCAGGAATCAGATGAGAAAATACATGAACAGCCAGAGCATGTAGGCATGGAGGAAAAGATGGAACAAGAAATTAAAATATCAGCAGATGATTCAACAAAAGAGATGGATAAAACTGAAGAAACTATGACATCAGTTGTTAGTGAAGGATTTATCACAGACTATAAAGCTCAAGCAATAGCAACAGAATATGTTTCTGAACAAATGGTTGGACGAATATTTGAAGCTGTTTACACAGAAGGAATAGAACCAACAGAACCACTGGTTGAAGATCATCTTGAATCACCATCATCTGAGGAAGATTTTATCATCAGAGAATCAGATATTTACAAGATTGATGATGATGATGATGAAGACTTTCAAACTGATAAGATACTGCAAGAGAAAGAACAGATTCAGCCATTTGCTGCAGAAGCAGAAACTAAACCATTAACTAGCTCTGATGCTACTGATGCTGCCATCATTGATGATCAAATAGCACCTGATCTGGAAGTAGAAGATGAGGTTGTTGACAAACTTATTGAACCTGAACAAACCCAAGATGACAGAGAACAGGATTATGTTAGTAAGGAAACAAAGCATGAAATGTTTTCTGAAGAAATCAATGTCTTGGACTTCATCAGTGAAACAGAAGGGACTTCATTCACACAGAAGATGACTGTACTTGAACATGCTGTCTCATACGATAGCATAGAATCACCAAGTGAGGAGCCATCTGTTGCCAGTGTACAAGATGCTGCTTATGAACCACTTGGAAAAGAAGCTACAGAAAAAGCACAAATGGAAGCATTTGGACCAATGGAAGATGAAACTCAAGAGGAGGCTGAAATGCCTTCATCATTTGAACCTACAGTTGAAAAGGAACTTGTTGAAGCAGAGGAACACAAAGAAGAAATTACTGATGTCATGCCATTTGAAACTGAAGTTGCCAAGCAAGAACTTACTGAAGACACACAAATCTTTCTGACTCATGACAAAGAAATTGTTGAAAAAGAACAAGAGACTACTGAAGATACAGAAAAAAGTGAGTTTGATGAAACAGAAAAGTATGAAGAACAAAGAGAAACTGTTGAAACTAAACAGTATGAGGAAGAAATAAAATCCTTTGAAAAGGAACAGGAAATCACCGATGGTACAGAAATGTTTCTGACTCAAGAATTCCAACAAACAAGAGAGATTGTTGAAACTGAACAGAAAGAACAAATAGAAACTGTTGAAATGGAGCAGTATAAAGAAGAGAAAGAAATTCTTGAAACAAAAGAACATAAAGAAGAGACAGAAATTCTTGAAACAGAACAGTATAAACCAGAAATGACTCAAGACACAGAAATGTTTCTGACTCATGAATACCATGAACAAAGAGAGTTAATTGAAACAGAAGAAGAAGAGACTACTGAAACAAAACTGTACAAAGAAGAAAAAGAAATTTTTGAAATGAAAGAAGAGACTGCTAAAGACACAGAAATGTTCTTGACTCGAGAACATGAAGACCAAGAAATACCTTTGACAGAACAGTATAAGGAAGAAATAACAAAAGACTCAGAAATGTTTGTGACTCATGATCAAGACAAAATAGAATCTGTTGAAAAAGAACAGTATAAAGAAGAAATAGAATCTATTGAAACTGAACAGTATAAAGAGGAAACTACTAAAGACACAGAAATACTTTTGGCTCAGGAACAGTACAAAGAAGAACAAGACATCATTGAATCAGAACAATATGAAGAGAAATCTTCAGAAATGTTGACTCAAGATCAAGAAGAAATGGAATCTCTTGAAACTGAACAGTATAAAGAAGAAACTACTAAAGACACAGAAATACTGTTGGCTCAGGAACAGTATAAAGAAAAAGAAATCATTGAATCAGAACAATATGAAGAGAAATCTTCAGAAATGTTGACTCAAGATCAAGAAATAGAATCTCTTGAAACAGAACAGTATAAAGAAGAAAAAGAAATCTTTGAATCAGAACAATATGAAGAGAAAACTTCTGAAATGTTGACTCAAGAAGAAATTGAATCTCTTGAAACAGAGCATTATCAAGAAGAAAGTACTAGAGACACAGAAATGTTCTTAACTGAAGAACACCAAGAACCAGAACGTGTTGAAACTGAAAAGTATGAGAAAGAAAGAGAAATTCTTCAGCAAGAACAATATAAAGAGGAAGCTGTTGAAACAGAACAGTATAAAGAGGATATTACAAAAGACACAGAAATGTTTTTCACTCAAGAACATCAAGAACATTTTGATAAAGAAATAGAATCTGTTGAGGTAGAACAGTATAAAGAAGGAGCTACCGAAGACAAAGAAATACTTTTGACTCAAGAACAGTATAAAGAAGAAATCATTGAAACTGAACAGTATAAAGGAGAAATTATTGAAGATACAGAAATACTTATCACTCAAGAACATCAAGAACTAGAAACTGTTGAAACTGAACAGTATAAAGAAGAACTAGAACCTGTGAAAGAACAACAGTATAAGGAGGAAACTACTGAAGATACACAAATGGTTTTGACTCATGACCAAGAAGAAAAAGAA
Source organism: Cyathermia naticoides (assembly GCA_033042655.1). NCBI lineage: Eukaryota > Metazoa > Mollusca > Gastropoda > Neomphalida > Neomphalidae > Cyathermia > Cyathermia naticoides. The sequence continues at coordinate 35,710 of JAUTWP010111052.1, forward strand.
TCTGTTGAAACTGAACAGTATAAAGAAGAAATAGAACCTGTTGAAACTGAACAGTATAAAGAAGTTGAAACAGAACAGTATAAAGAGGAAATAGAACAGTATAAAGAACTTCAAACAGAACAGTATAAAGAGGAAATAGAACAGTATAAAGTTGAAAGTGAACAGTATGAAGAAGTTGAAACTGAACAGTATAAAGTTGAAACTGAACAGTATAAAGAAGTTGAAACTGAACAGTATAAAGAAGTTGAAACAGAACAGTATAGAGATGAAATAGAACCTGTTGAAACAGAACAGTATAAAGAGGTTGAAACAGAACAGTATAAAGGTGTTGAAACAGAACAGTATAAAGAAGTTGAAACTGAACATTATGAAGAAGAAATTGCTGAATACAAAGAAATGCTGTTGAGAGAAGAAAAACACGAGACTGTTCAAACAGACCAGTATACACAGGAAACTACTGAAAAGACAGAAATATTCTTGACTCATGAACACATAGAAGAAACAGAAACTACTGAAACAGATGAGTTGCAATCTGAAGTCATTGTTTCTGACCAGTTTGTAGATAGAAAGGAAACATTTATATCTGAAGAGCGAGAAATAGAAGAAAAAACATCACCTGAACAGGAGTATGAAGCAGATACATTCCTCGATACATTCATTGACAGGACGGAGCATTTTATAGAGGAAACATTTGAGGTTTTGCATCATGATTCATCTACCAAAGATGGACAATCAGGCTTGGAGACGTTTACTGGCATACCAGGCATCATAGCCGCAACAAGCTCCACAACCCATGCACTGTCTTCAGAAAGTGCTCCAGCATTTTCAGCTTCAGACATTCAAGAGCCAACTGATGATATGGAACAGTTGATATCTACTTCACCAGCAGATGTCCTGTATCACGATACGTCTGATGATGTTCTGATAGACACTGAAACTCAACAGTATGAAGATTCAAGTCACGACATTGACTCACAAAGTCCACAACTCAAGACTGACAGACTTCTCTCTCCTACCCATTTCCCTGATGACTCAAACCTACTCACACTAGAAACTGACACTCATTCAGCCATGGAAGAGTCTGATATTCAGGTTTCACAAACAACCATGGAAGAATCAGACATTCCAGCTGATGATGAAATGGAACCTGAAGGCAGAATCACTGCCGATACCTCACAACAAATTTTCATTGAACAAACAATTCAGTCACACAAGGTTTATAAACACGATGATTACCCATCTGATGATGACGATTATGACAAACCACCATCACCTTCTGAGTTTACTCTCGTTGAATCTAATGACACTGAACAATTAACCAGGGCTTTAGGCCTTGTAGCAGCAGAAGAGGATGATGAGCCTGTTGCAATGTCTGAGGAACCGCCATCAAGTGATGGGCTGGAATCAGATGTTGAGGAGGAGGAGGGTGATCTACGACCTCCTTCTCCAACAGAGTACACCCTCGTGGCATCTCAGGACCAAGATGCTCTTGCAATGGCTCTTGATCAGCCAGTTTCTCATGACGAAGCTTATGTTAATCCCTTGATGATGCAGTCTCTGGATCAGGATGCACTGAGTGAAGCATTAGGCTTGACTTCATCTGTGGATTCACATTCCTTTGATTCACAAGGTCTCAATGCATTGATGATGGAGTCCCATGATTCTGATGCTATGTGCAAAGCTCTAGGTCTCCCACCAGATGATTTCAGTGATAAATACCTGTCTGAGTCACTGTCTGACAGGATGAGTATCACCGGTGTCATGACTGAATCACATGATTCCGAGGCAATGACCAGAGTTTTGATGTTAGATGAAGACTATGACTCATTCACACATGATAAAAAATATGACGAAAACATCTCGCCGGATTCATTGCTTGATGAACCACAAAGAATGAGTTCTTTAATGATGGAGTCACATGATTCGGATGCTATGAGCAAAGCTTTAGGTTTGGAACAACGTCTCACTGACGAGGATCAGGAAATAACTAAGACAATTCATTCAGATGATGACAGAATCAGTCCCATGATATTACATGAGAAGGAAGCTGTGTCTAGTGTGTTAGATACTGAACAAGTTTCAGGTGAAGAACTAGAACAAAAGGAAACTGCAGAACATAAATACTATTCATATGATGAGGAAGATGATGAAGGCATCAATCCTTTGATGGTGGAGTCTCACGATCAGGATGCACTTCTAGCAGTGTTGAGCAAACCAGCAGAGGAGGACCTGCTTCATGAGGAACTGCATGATGAGGACCTACATGACGAACCTGTCAAGGACCAGGATGAGCTAGATGAAGGATTCGGAGCTGAGGCTGATGCAGACTCGCAAGGTAGAACAACTTTTAGAATCTTTCCCACCACAAAAACATCACGTTTTACTTCTGGATACACTTTTACATATTTAGGCCTTTTGTAATATCTAGACAAAGAAAATAATGATAGCCACAGTATGTAGCTAAGGAATATATGTGCATTTTACTTGCTGTTTATTTTTAGTCATTACCGTAATCTTAATTGTCTAATTTTTTATTTTATTAAAATTTAGTTGTTATGTAGATATTAGTGAACACCTATCAATTTTTTATTTGAAAATTGGCTTTTGAAGTATTCTAAACTGATAATACAGCATTTTTATCACAATATTTATACATTTTGTATTCAAATATGATGTACTATTAAAATTATTAATACCCATTACAAATATTTTAAAATGCTTTTGATCTTTAAATACTTAGTAATTGATGTTGCTTAATGTTTTGCCAATTCTTTTCCTGTAGTAATTTTCTTAGTTCTTGGCGTGCTTTTGTGGAAATATAAAGTGCCTTTTTTTTCTTCATATAAATATACCTGAAAACAGTTAAAATATCTTAAGATTTTCTTCCCACTTAGTAACATGTTTTTATATTTATATTGAATTTATTTATATTATAAAAAGGTGCTAAATTACTTACAAAGTACGCTACTGCTTCTACACAATATTTCATAACAGATCAAAAGCATTTCTTTGTTTCATACATAATTATATTTCATAATGAACCAAAGATATTTCCTTGTTTTATATATAATTATAAAGTACTTACAAATAAGCTCAATTTCTATATTCTATTTAAATATGTGTTATTATTATAGAAATAATTAATAAAATGACAGATAATATATATTTATATCAATATATGTTTTATGCAAATAAAATCGATCATGGTCGCCTCCAGAAATTAATAATGAAATACTCTTTGTTTGACTAGATGAGGAACAACTAGCATCAGCCCCAACTGGGGAGGATTTACTAGCTCTACCATCCGAGGACTTCGAGCCTACTGCCGACACTCAGTCCTCTCACTCAAGTGAAATCGCTATTATGCAAAACCTTGACCAATCCTCAAACAGCAACACAATGTCGACATCCGGCTCCGAGCTCAGTGAGCAGCAACCGATCATTGAGCCATCAGCTCATACAGAAGAGGATGTAGAACGTGTTACAGAAGGCTACGCAATGGCTTCTAGCTATGAACAAATATATCATGGAGTATCTCTCGACATTGAAACATCACATTCAAAAGTCATTGAAGTAGGCGATCATTTTGATACTAAACAATCAGACATTCATTTGCAACAACTTGGACGTTCATCGAGCTTCGAGGAGCTATATGCACAAGCAGAAATTGCTCAGGTCGGCCATGTTGAAAAAGGGGAAGGTGAGTCTGTCTGTCGCCGTCCAGTTTGTGCTTCCGTATTGGCATGTATGCTTCACTTTGTGGACTGCATGCCATCTGTGCATATTTTTCTACGTCACTTCAAACACAAATTTTGGAATTGGGAGCACTTGACGAATTCCAATTTATTATTGAAAACGCATTTTTAGGGAAAAAACAACCCAAACAAAAATAATGGAAAACAAAAGAGAAAAAAAAAACGACTGAAAAGATTGAACTAGTTTTCCATTCAGGATAAAGGTTTGTCATCGAAAATGCCACAGATTGCTTAATGTGCATGCAAACAAATTTGGCAAGCTTTGCAGTCCAAGCCTCTCCACTTGTTATGCTTTCTCGTTGATAAAACTCAAAAAGAAATTTGTTTTGTTTTGTCTTTCTTGCCTTTTGTTGATTAGTTTTAATTATATTTGATTTCAGCACTGTTAATTGTCCCTCTTTTTGCAGGACATGCATGCAGGCATAGTCGGTCGAATGCGTCGTACACTTGCACTTATGTTCGTTCGTTTGTCTAGCTGTTGTATCTGTGTAAATATCTCCAAATCAGGGCTTGAAAAATTTGTTGTACATTTTGTCAAGTGTCGGTGGTTTCTGTGATGAATGTTTGTAAATTAAATGTAATGGTTCAGTGGTTTTAGGTAATGGATTTAAATGTGATTTGCTTGCTATTTAAAATTTTGTGTATATATTGTAACTGCTGTAAGATGTTTCCAACTCTTGAGTTAAATTACATTTTAAAAAATACTACTGATCTATTTTGGGGGTTGGGGTATTAAGATAAATTATTTGATTATAAAAAAGTTTAGTTTTTTTGTCATATATTTAAATAACTTTGGGATTGATTTTGTAAAAGACTGTACAACTAAATACAGATACAACATCACAATTTTAAAATAAAATTTTAGCACCAACATTTATTAGAATTATTCTTGCCTATTATATATGTCACTTTGGTAAATTAAAATTTTGCCTTTTTGCTCAAAATACTAGTTTTTGCACTAGTGCATTTTAATACTAGTAATTTATTATAAATTTATTAAAACACCTTTTTAAGATTTGTATTTTTTTAATTATTATTGCAAATAATTTATTTCCTTTTATAAAGCAGTATACTTATACATTTTGTCCTAGCAATATGATTTAACTGATATACATGTATAGCAATGGAAATGTTAAAAATTCAGTTTGAACATAAGATTATTGTCTTGATCAATTTGTCTTAAAATTAGTTTTAATCTAATGGCTTAAACACATACCAATACGGCCAATTTAACAGTTTTACAAAAATTGTCAAGTCATAGGAAGTGAATAGGTTTAATGTTCAACACAGACATGGTCACTTTGACACCTAGTAATGCACTGAATATCACAGTCATACTAAAGATGTGCAGATAGCCAGACCTAGTAATGCACTGAATATCAGTCATACTAAAGATGTGCAGATAGACAGACCTAGTAATGCACTGAATATCAGTCATACTAAAGATGTGCAGATAGCCCAGACTATTGATTCCTGCATGGTTCAGTATCAGAACCTGTTGAGAAATAGCATGATAATCGATGTAAATGATAATGTGGAATTCAATTTGCATTGTTAATTAAACTACGTTATTGATTCCCAAGTACAATGCACTCTGTCTAATACAGAAATCTGTCTTAAACAGGATTAATTTTTCAGTCCCAAATTGACTTATAACACTAGAAAAACTGTCTGATCTAGCACTCTGTCTAAACCAGCAAATGTTTCTGGTCCCATAAGGATCCGGTTTAGACAGAGTACACTGTATATGCATAATAAAATTGTGGTTGTGTCCCATATAACAAGCTTGATACTAGTAAAGGAAATTTTGTTTAGCACCCAAGCACATTGTTTAATCAGGGCATTAAATGTTAAACATATTGTATTTACTACACATGGTCTTAAGAAGAAACCCTCTATGGTCTACCGGGTAATTTTGGGAAGATTGAATATATATATGTCCTTGTTTAGTCACATATCATGAAATGAATGTGTATTAAAATGTTTATTTTTATTAATGTGTCCTGCGTTTTTAAAACCAGTATGGTGTTGAATGTAAAGAATGTAAAATTAAAATCCATTTAATTATGGCAGATCCAGGGTGGGGATATATTTTTTAATTCTTTCCTTTCTTATGCAATTTTTATTATTATTATTTTGTATAATTAAGTTGTTACTTGCTTTATCCCCATTTGTTTTTCATAATCTAATTTTTATCTATCTTTTTTAAAATCCATTACTTTTATATAGTTATCACATATTTTGTATTAGTTCTTTGCTTAATTTATTTTTATGATTGAAAACACCAACTAAACCATAGTTTTTTCAAAATTGATCCAGTAGATTAAAGGTTAAGGTCACAAGAACCAAATTTTAGTGGTAAATTTAAACAAAAAATAATAACAAAGTGGGCAGGATGTACCTCAAAGGTAAAGCTTCTGCATGAGAAATGGTTGGTTGGTGGAAACTTGGAAAGCATGTAGTGTGTGCTGTCCTGTTTGTGGGAAAGTACATATAAAAGAACCTTGCTACTTATTGAAAAGAGTAGCCTATGTGGTGGTAGCAGGTTTTTTTTCTAAAGACCATTTGTTGTAAATTCTATGTTTGACACTTAACAGTTGCTGATTAAAAAATGTGATGGGGTGATAAACTAGTCACTTTAATTTAAAAAAAAAGTATACAGTATATTATAATTCAAATTATATTGTTTCAGTCATATATTTTAAGCATATTCTTTACCATTGTTGGGCTTTTATTTTCAATCCCAGGGTTATATAATTAACACCTTTTGTTAAAATTAATTTTAATAGACAACGGTTGAAGTTACAAAAATAAATTTTAATTGTAATATAAAATATATATTTTAAAAATTACAAGACTTATTTTATGTCTTTTGTTTATTCTGTTCACTTTGACAATTTGTATGTTTTTTTCAAGCCCTGGGTCATGTATGTAATTGTTCATATTTTCAATGTGACAATAATTTATTTCTTGCTGCCAGACTTTGAGACAGGGAAAGATGCCGAGGACAAACTTAGCTCGTCCAGCTCTGAGGTGGCTCAGCTGGAAGACGTTATTCATGACAAAGGTACAGCTTGAACTCCGTATAACTTTTGTTTCCCTCTTATTCAATCTCCATACTTTTTTTTATTTTAGTGCTTCACCACTTTACACTCAAACTCTGTCAATATCTTGTTATTTTGACACAAATGGAAACATTTTACCTTTTACAGGTTTATTTATTTGCATGTAGTTTTTTCTTTGCCTCAGAAATTTTTTAGTTGCCATATATATATAGCAGATTATTATGTTTTTGTTTTTAGAAATATTTTGGTCCTTTCGGCATTTTACTTAAGAACTATCTCTCTGTACATTTAATGGTTCTTAATTTCAATGTAAAACTATCTGATATTTAATTCCTATAATGATACTATTGTTTTTCATCCATTCTATAGTGTCAGACTGAGCTACGTATAGATGTAATAGTGATAAAAAATAACTAAATTAAACATTCAATTTGCATGAACATTAACCTAAGTTGGATTAATACATTTATCTTTAAAATATTCTAACCATTTCGGAGTGAAATACATCAAAATGAAATTTAATTTGAAGCAAAGTTGTTGTATCTTTGCTTTGCTACTTCTATTTTCATAGATGCTGAAATGCGTGAGCCCAGCGAGGAAAAAACTGAGGAGACAGATGTGGAAGAACAGTTCTCTCCCCTTTCTAAAAGCTCCCCTGCAAAACAAGCCCTAGACCTTGAGTTTTCCGAGAAACCTTCCCTTTTTCCTGAAAGCTCACCAGATTTGCTAATGTCCTCTGATCATCAGCTTGCTACTGACTCTAGTATACTAACCGTTACTAACTCGTTACTAGTAGGCCCCTCTCCCACTGACCAACTAAGCACTATTGGGGAAGATGATGATGGAACTGGGCAGGTTATGAAGGAATCCATTGAACTAGATGAGAAAGACATGGCACAGAGGTTAGCATTGTTTAGTGAGGATGTTTCTATTGACAGTTTGAAGGAATCAGAGCAAGAAATCAGACACCGAACAATACTACAAACACACGAACGTCCCAGCTTGGAAAGTCCCACTTCTGACCTGCGAATTGCTGTTGAACACGATCTTGTTGCTAAAACAGAACCTGAACCTCATGTTGATGCAGTAAAAGAAGCAGATACTGATGAGAAAAAACCTGCTCCACTGGATTTACAATCAGTGTCTGAGCTTGAAAAAGGTGAATCAGTTGAGTCTTATGGAGAGGTTGAAGAAGAAGAACAGAGAGAAACTCACTTGACTTACATGGCTTTTGACAACATGGCTTTCTCTGCAGATGATTCAGAGCAAGGTGCTCATGCTGCAGTGCTCATTCCTAAACACTTGCTTCAGAAACAAGACACTAGAGAAATCTCACCAGAGGATCTGGAAGAAAAGCCATTTACCTTTGAATTTCCTGATGAACATGCAGAGCCTCATGAGGTTACAGCTGAAACTGACAAAGTTGAAAGGACAGTAGAGAAACGGAGATACACAGAAGAGAGGGAAGACTACTCTAAGGAGTTCACAGAAATCACTTCTGAAAGCTATCAGTCAACATCTGTGGTAGAAACAACACAATCTTCAGAAATCAAATCTGTTGAATTTCACACAGAGGAGAAATCTGATACAAAACAGTCTGTTACACATACCGAACAAACATCCACCGTTGAATTAACTGACACTATTCATGTTGCTAGGGATGAAAAATCATCTGAATTATTAAAAGATGATGAATCAAAGATTGAATCTTCTGAGGAAGATAAACGTGATTCTGCAGAAGCTCCAATTGTTCCTCCAGATCTAATCCAAGACCTGTTACCATCAGTTGCTACTGAGGAGGATAATGAACAGGTGGATGAAGGTTCCTCCGACAGTAGCACTGATAAAGACAATGAAGTGTTTGATGAAACGTCCGGTACATACATTGTAGTGCCGTGGGAAGTAGCTCACCAATTCAAACGACAATTCTCAGAGTCACTGATAGAACAGGAAAAGAATCCATCTTTTAAAACATGTCAGACTATTGATCTGGGAACCTTTTACAGAAGAACTGATAAAGATGCAGGTGATTTTCCTCCGGTCAGTTTTACTGAAGTTAACACCGATTTGTCTTCTATCATAGACAGTGAATCTTCCAGAACACAAGTCTCGCTATCCAGGACAAAACAAGTAACGTTTCAGTTGTCTGACAGTGAGTTCATTGAAGAAGATGAAGCCAGTACTGGATTTGACATACCATCTGAACCAACACATTCTTTTGAACCTCATGATTTAATAGAAAAAACTCATGAAGCAGAAGTCATGTTTACAATCATTGAAAATCGTCGAAATGTGAAGGATGAAATAGCTAGGAATGAAACATCACTAGCACAGTCTGAGTACTTTTCTCCAGTTAAAGAGTTTGATAAATTCATTGCACAAGCTTTCTCAGATAATAGTTTGGAAAATAAAATGTCATCTGCCAAAGAAGATGGTATGTCCTCATACATGACAGCAACCTCTTCTCTTAAATCATCAACAGATAGATCATATATAGAATCTCATTACCAGTCAGAAATTTCATCCTCTCAGCTAGTCCGCCAAGATAGTACTGATAGCCGGCCAGATGACCAGCTATTTCCAGTTCAAGCAACACCTGTAAGCGTAGTTAGCAAAGAATCGAGACTGGCACAACAAGAATTGCTGCAGGAGATGGGTGATGAAAAGGACAGATCAGTCTCACCATCTGTTGACAGTGAGGAGCTGTCCACCACCTATGAAAGTCAAGCTGAGCTTCAGGAAGAGCTTGGAACAGGCATTCAACCACCAAATAAGTTTCCTATGGCTGTGCACAGTCTGGGTAAAGCTCTGGTAGACAATGAGATCTATGAGTCATCAGAAACTGAAAGAGATTCAACAGAGGAAAAACTCTCTCCAATTGAAGAAGCCCCATCTGGAGAAATGTTAGAAGAAATGTCTGGAGACCAAAACAAGCTGGGTCAGCCTGAAAAAAAGGTCACATTTCAAACTGATACTTTGGCAACAAGAAGCTCAGAGCTTCAGAGTGAAGACATAAAAACATCCACATCCTCTTCTGAAGTCTCGATGGAACCCACTCTATTAGCAGCCTCTTATGACTTGGACACAGGGCATGTATCACATGTGGTTGCTGCGTATGATATTTCACCTGACTCGGTAGACAAACAGTCGATGCCCGAGGTCCCAGCTAAATCAATTCTCTCCAGTCCAGAGGATGATGTCTTTGAAACTGATGCCTCTGCAATTACTCCAACTATGGATGAAGAGGACAGTGTTATTATGATATCAAGTAAGTTAAGCTCTGGTTCTGAACTCTTTCCATCTCCACCAGCACCCACCCCACAAGACAAAGAATTCATGGAAACATCTTGTGATCTTGCTAGTGCCAGCACAAAACTAGAACTGTTAAAATCTGAACAAACAGATGATGACACATCTAAGTCAGACACCCCTGTTACTGAGACAGCACTTGATAATCAGATATTTGGAGAGGAAGAACTCGGTTCACCATTTGAAATTATGTCTCCCAGTGAACTGATTGATTTGGGTATTGCTTCCGAGGTCTGTGCTGATGTGTCTGCTACTAGCTGTGTTCAGGTCTCCACAGAGATGGCTGGAGCAATTCATACAAGTGAGGAGGTATTCCATGAAGATTATGATAATAAAGAATCAGTCTTGCTGTTAAATGGTCCAACTGAAGTAGAGTACAATGCCAAATACGATTCTGAATTTGTTCAATCTGTTGAAACAACCCAGCAGCAACCAATAGAGGTAGTTGAACAGGAGATTGTTGAAAGTCAGTTGTCTGAATATGAGGGGACAGAGTCTTCTTTCCCAGTTGAAGCCACATACTCTTATACAGAAGAGCTAGAGATACATAAAGGACAAGAATTAACAGGTTCAGAACAAACTCTCTATGGGTTTGAAATGCCATCTGATGAAGCAGGTACAACACTGACATCATATTCGTTTAAAGAAGCTACTGTACCAGTGGATTATGACCAGGCTTCAGACAGGACGCAGCCACCAGGGGAGATAACTTTTCAGACCGATGAGACATTGACTGGAGATGTTTCTGAGACACATAAGGCTCCAGATGATGTTTCAGGTGAAGATACATTCCAGGCAGATGGAATACAAGACTTGGAGCAACGATCTCCATCTCCAGTGGAGCATATGACTCACTCTCATGAGATGGTAGCCCTGGATAAAGAATCTGTTTATCCTGGTAAGAAAGCATTGGAAGTAGATGAAACGTTGATAGCAACTTCTGAGTATGCTACTGATATGCTTGTTCCAGATGATCCGGATTACTACTTTTCAGCAAGTGATGAAGAACTTAATGAATACGAAAACCTGGAACCAACTGATGCACCAGAAGGTGCGGATGAATATACAGAGTTTAAGTCAAGTTATGACAGTTCTAGCTATTCTGAACAACAGATCAAACAAACCGATGAGTGGAAAAGTGATAAAGAAACCGAAGTATCTGGAATTATAATGCAAGACAAGCAAACTGTGGAAACAACTGAGGAAGAATTGATTTGTTTTCATGATAGTCAGCAAGAATTGGAAGTTGATCAAAACGAACCACCACCAATGCACATAGATCTAAAAATGACAACACAACTGACATTCACTGCACATTCAGAGCATGACAGACCGGTTTCTCCAACAACTGATGAGCAACATTTCATTGAGAAACAGGAAATGGAATCAGATCATCCTTTAACACCAGCGGAGGAACAAATCTTGGAAAAAGCTGCCTCTCAGTTTGTGGAATCTATCTTAGAGGATGTTAAAATTAAAGTTACGACACCGGAAGAGGCACCCGTGGATGAGTCGTCTGATGAGGAGGAGCCTGCTCTTGCTCCTGATTATGGCTCAGAGTCTGAAAGAACGGGTAGTGATGCTGAGGCAGATGATGAGGAACTGCAACCATTGTCTTCAGCTCCACTACAGATGTCTTCCTTGATGAAACAAATGTCAGAGGACATACCCGAGATCACAATAACACAACATCTACATCCAGAGGAAGACAGTGAGGATGAAGACAACATCCCTTCATACTATTCACATACAGAAAAGGAAATTGTAACAGAAACTGTAGAAAGAGAAATGTCAGAACAAGTTGAGTGTGTTCCAGAACAAGGTGATGATGAGGAGGAAGAGATAGTGAAAGTAAAACAGTCTGTTCAGCAAAGTGAAGTTCTCTATACAGAAAAGGAAATTGTAACAGAAACTGTACAAAGGGAAACATCAGAACAAGTTGAGTGTGTTCCAGAACGAGGTGATGATGATGAGGAGGAAGAGATAGTGAAAGTAAAACAGTCGGTTCAGCACAGTGCAGTTCCATATGCTGGTAAAATAGGTGAGGATAGTGGTGATGGTGTTGTTGAGGAAACTGTTGTAATGTCTCGTCAGTTTGCTGTTGAGTGTGTCCCTGAAGCAGCTGATGATGAAGAGAAAGAGGAGGTCAAAGAACAAATGGTTGTTGCAGCTAAAAGTGGAACCACTGAAATGGGTCTTTGTATGGGAACTATGGGTCGGAAAAGACGTGATAGTCTTGATGGTGATTATGAGCATTATTCTGTGGATTGTAGTGAAGCTGTGCAAGAGAGTGTTGAAGGAAGCTCAGATACAATGCATAGCACTGAAGAGATCACAGATATTGGACAGAGTACTGAATCCGTTCCTTTTTTAGTGAAGACTGACTCAGAATTACTCCCTACAGTTACGAAAAGTGATGAACAGCAACTTTCCTTGGAAAGTCAAACTGTAGAGAGTGATTCTGGGTCAGGAACCCCAGAAAATGAACAAATACCAGAATGGACAAGTACTGAAGATGCTGATAAGAAACAACAAAGTGAAAGAGACAGCATTAAAGAACAAATGGATGATAGCTTTACTCTTCTTGTTGAACAAAGTGGAACCAAAATGCATGATTATTTTGATATGACTAGTCCGGAAGATCCAGGAGATTCGTCCAGTGTGGATAGCTTTGCTACTGTGATAGCTGCAGAGGTTGAGGAGTCCGATGAGGAGCCAGTGGATGAGGAGCAGGAGGACCGCCTGGCAGACATTGCCTCTATGACATCGTCTGTCCATTCAGACATGCAGCCTACTATCACTGGAGAAACAGCAGATGATACTGCAGAGGATGACAGTGACGAAGCTGAAGAACCAAATGAGATTTTAGAATGGCCAAGACCACCTTATGAAAGTGAAAATGGAGAAAGTGCAATGCCACTTGATAGCGAACGATATGAATTCATTGACAGATCAGCTTTGTCAATAATTACTGAGATGTCAGATGAAGATAAGTTTGAGATGATTGAGAAAGAGGAGATCTTATCTGAAAGTAGTTTCTCAGATCAGATGCACAGCTCACCAGGAGTACAAACTCAGTCTCCAGATGTTCAATCTCCAGAAATTAACAAATTCTTCAAAAGTACTGACAGGGATGATGTATCTGTTACTTCATCATTACTAGAATTTGAAAGGTTAGAGCTTCAGGTTGCACATTCAGGTTCTCTCAGCTCAGTTGATAAAATGAGTTTGCCTGATTCAGGGTCTCTTGAAGACCGCAAATCTTCCTTATACACTGAAGAAACTGGTTCTGTGACTTCATCATTAGCAGAATTTGATAGACTAGAACAAGAGCTTGAATTAAGAGGCTCTGTCGTATCTGACTTGAGAGGTTCTCTAGGCTCAATAGATATTGTCACACCTGAAAGCAATGGAGCTGGCTCAATGTCCTCACTGAATGAGTTTGACAGAAATGAAAGGGAATGTGATACAGGTTTGGATGACAGACGAGGCTCATTAGAAAGTACGAGTCACCAAAGTGATTCTTCATCAGTGGCAGAATTCAGACTGATCGAAAGGGAAATGAGAACTACAAATGAACTAGAATCTGAAGCACTAAAAATAGTTTCAATATTAGAATCTGGGACATTCTTTGCTTCACAAGGTTATACGTCTGTGACTAGTCATTCGAGAGATACAGATTTGGACAGAGATTCACTAGATGGAAGGGAAAGTGTGGAACATGATTCTTTAAGTGAAGGAGATAGACTAGGTCAAGTTGATGCAGACTCGTTGGATGGTGACACCTCTGAGTTGACAGAGGACATGACATCAAGTGTGGTGTTTGCTGGAACCGATCTCACTCTGAATTTAATCACAGGTGACACTGCTCCAATATATGAGGTGGATACTGATTCATTAGGAGAGTCTCCCATGCAGTTGTCATCAGATTCTCTAGGAGAACACAGGCTCGAGCCACAAAGACAGTCTGAGAAGTTTGATGATGACTCTCTGCGTGAACAGGATGATGCACTGGATAGATCCGCGGACTCCATTGAACTAGGCTTGCAGCTTGATAAACCTGAAATGGAAGGATCTGCCGATTCTTTAGAGTTGGAAAGACAACTGAGAGGTGAGGAGAGTTCACATGATGATACTGAGCAAGTAATGGAGAGATCAGCAGATTCTTTGGAAATGGAACAGCAGCAAACATATGATGATGATTCTTTGCAAGAAAAAGACAATCTTATGCAGACATCTGCCGACTCACTAGAGTTAGCACACTCATACCACGAGCACGAACCAACCACTGTTAACATCATGGACATGTCTGTCGAGTCGTCTGCATGGAGCAGCTCGGGTTTCTCTCACTCGTCAGAAGAGACACTGAAATCAGGAGGCTCGCACAGTGACTCGAGTCTGATGCAGGTGTCTTCCGAATCAGCTGAGTTTAAGAAATACATGGAATCAAAATGCATTGACGACTACTCCACGAGCACTCAGTCAAGTTCTGACAGTCAGGTGAGATACACCACCACAACCACCAGACACAAAACAAGCAAATCATTCTTCGACGACTACGATGACGGGTACACAGAAAAGAAAGATGAACCCTTCCACTTTGACATGGACCGAGATTCCTTTTCCAAAACCTCATACCTGTCTCAAACCACCCCTTATCAGGAGACTAAAAAGGTCTACAACATGATCGAATGGGAAGCTATGAAGGAAGCCAAACGAAAAGCCAAACTTGCAGAGGCCCAGTCAAGCCCGTCGGATAACGAGCAAACTGTGGACTCAGGACCCACCCAGCCACGTGACGCATCTGACCCAATCTGTGACACTAACTTGACCAGTCCTCCCCTGTCCTCTAGTGAGATCGCATCTGTAGGCCAAACACAAGGCAGCACTGAGTATAGACCAGGTACTTTTAACTACTTCGTCACTCGGTTTCTGCTTCATCATGCAACATCCATTCTCATCTCGCTGCTCCTCTGTCCTTCATTTCAGTCTGCATGCGTCATTTTCACATTTGTTTCCTTGTTTTCTTAACGTTTCCATATGTTTTGTTTCAGGTTTAATTTCAATCTTATTTGTTTCTTGACTTTTTAAAAAGTTGTATGATTTTGTTCATGTATTGTTATTACATTGCACATCTCCTGCACTAACAAGTGGTTTTCTTTTTCTTTCAGATTTATGTAGTATGTCTATATTCTGCAACTCATTTACTGTTTTTCAGTGTTCATTAAATATTTGGGAAAGTATCTAGCTATCCTAAGAATTTACAAAGGCTAGTTGTAATAAATAAACTAACAAATAAATTAATTAATTAACAAATAAATAAATTAACAAATAAATTAACAAATAAATAAATAAATAAGGGATAATGCATGCTATTCCAGATCACAAATCCACTAGCTATGATAAAAAAACATTTCTTTTATTTAACAATGCCACTAGAGCACATTGATTGTTTTTTAATCATTGTCTATTGGGATGTCAAACATATGGTCATTCTGACACAGTTTTAGGGAAAACCTGTTACATTAGCCATGGTAGAAGGCTAGTAGGTTTTGTAGGTCTTTTATTAACCATAAGACCTACATGTTTTTGAAATGCATACATTTAGAACGTATGCAAACGTTTGCCTGTTTTATGTATGTTAAATCAATAATGTTTTTCTGTCTTTTTTTATGTAAATTTTATCTAAAATATATTTGAAATTTTAATTCTGCAAGTCAAAGAGATATTTTTTTAATTAAAGTATATGTTGAGTTTTTTAAATAATTTTATCTCTGCAAAAAGGCATTTCAAAATGCTTCTATGCCAAAGATTAGGCATGTCTGTCAAACTCCTTAGGGAGCAGTTACATCATACAGGCATAGCAAATAAATATTAAATTTTATTTATTTTTGTTAATGTAACGATACTATTAGAGCACATTGATTTGATGTCAAATATGTGGTCATTCTGATAGATAAGATCGAAACCTGCTATATTTTTCTATTAGTAGCAAGGGATATTTTATATACATCATCCAGCTGCCTAGATATTTAATCTATCAGCATAGTTATAATATTGTAAGGTTGTGATAAAAAAATATCATTTTTTACTTGCTAAGAAAAACAGTATTTTGAGCTCAAGTAGAATATATTGTTATTTCTAGTGACTTTTTGTTGATTATATTCTTGTACTAAGTTAAACATTTCTTTTTCAGTTTGTAAATATCGCAATTTAAGTTTTTGAGCACACTGCGTCATCATTGAGCTTTCAACATTGTACAGTTTTATTTATCTTTGTGGCGTAGATGTATGGTTCAGTTGTGTTCATAAGAGGGAAATCTTATTTGCCGTTTAGTACTTGCACCATTTTTGTGCATGAGTATTGTTTTACCACAATTCATGCATGCCCATTCGTGTCAAAATAGTTTGTATTCTACATGTAGGTGGTAAATAAATGATGTTATATGTATTTAAATTACTAGTTACACTGCATGCAGTCACATTACTTCAGTTGTAACATGATAAAAGATATTTCAGTATTGTAACAAATTAAGACTATAAAGAATAAAACTATTATTGATAATGATGTCTGTCTCCATGGCCGAGTGGTTAAACTATCAGACTTAAGGCTGGTAGGTACTGAGATTGAATCTCTGTCGAGGCATGGGATTTTTAACCTCAGTATCAACTCCAACCCCTAGTGAGTGCTCTGCATGCTCAATGGGAAGGTGTATCCACTTACATCGATCAGTGGTTCCATAACTGGTTTAACAAAGGCCATGGTTTGTGCTTTCCTGTTTATGGGAAAGTGCATATAAAAGATCCCTTGCTGCTTATCGAAAAAGAGTAGCCACATTATGGTGGTAGCAGGTTTCCTCTATTCTACTAACATTAATATCTGTCCTGGACAGACAACTCAGGAAGCTGAGCTGTGTGCCCTTAACAGTGTGCTTGAACCTTAATTGGATGAAAGCACGAAAATAGATATAACTGATAAAGATATGTTGTTAAGAATACTGTTTCCAAAATGGCAGACAGTATCTATAATGAGCTATGGATATACTAATTATAATTAACTTTTTTGTAGTTTATTAGATAATGTTTATTATAAAAAATAATTATTTTTGACTGTTTTAAACTTTGTACAAATTAATAATATTTAAAAAAATTGGAAATAAAATCAAACATTTTGAATGATAAATATTCTTTATAGCCTTCTTACATATTCCACTTACTTTTCTAGCACAACAAATATGCTATTCAGCCTGAGTCATACCAGTTTGAATAGCATGTTTGTTGTGCTAGCACTAGATAAGTATGAATAATAATGAAAATGTGAAACAAAACATTTCTAACATATCTCAATATTTCATACACATTCTATAGAACATAGTTAATTACATACAATCATGGTAGAAGCTAGTCCCAAGAATCCTCTGATCATGAATTGTTATAGTTAATAGCATGAGGAACGGCACATCCAAACACCAGGGAAAGTATAAACAGTTAATGTAATTTTTTTAATCTACAAGTTACATATACATGTACATATAATCCAATATTTCTGCAGAATTTTTTTAATTTTTAAGGGGAATTTTTGTACAATATATAATATAATCTATAGCAGTATTTTAAAGCATAAGATTTCTTATATTGTATGATGTGAACAATCATAAAATTAGCAAGACCGAAAAAATTTACTAAAACAATCAAAGAAATTTAAAAAAAAAATAGTTTTTCACTTTTTTTTATGTAAACAAATATATTATTTTTTTTTAATAACTTCTGTTTCGTTTTAAAAATCAGTTACCTTTTTGTTCTGCTATCTAACAAAAAACAATGTGTCATTTGTCACATAATTATGAATGGACATTTGGTTTGAGTCATAGTTTTAGGGTCAGAAATAGGTCCATGTGTATTGAAATATAAATCCTACTATCTGTTATGCAAACAAAACTCGAATATACAGGCATTGCCGAGTTAAAGTACACTGTTTGTCTTCTGCATTCAGTTTTTTTTTAAATCTGATAATAAAGTTGTATTTATCATATTAAATGTTCATGTAACAGTTTATGGTTGGAGGATTCTGAAACAAGGTAGATGCCAGCATGTTACATACACACACTCAAAGATTTAAATATGAAGTTGTATAATATTCAGGGGGGTACCAATTTTCTGTGAACATGGATTCGTGGAATTGGAAATCTTAAATGGAATTTGTACTTTTCCGAATTGTCAAACAAAATGCCAATTTCTTTCATTAAATTATAGATTTATTGGTATTTATTTATTTATCCATTAATATACATACTGTTATTTCTGCTTAATTGATTATTTGAACAATTAAAACACAACAAAGTTAATCGATGACAAAATATAAACACACATTTCCAAACAGTTCGGTTTTGTTCAGTTGGCTAAATTCCTAGGATGCATTTGATTGTAAAAACAGAACACAGATATGCATAGCAGTTCAGAAACCTTACATGACTACCGGTATTTCTGATGATAGAAACATAATTCAATAAATGGAAAACATTTTATAAATGGAATTAAAAGTTTTCATAAGCAGAATTAGCAATTTTCATAAGCGAAAAAAACAACATCTCTAATACTTGCAGATCTGTCTGTATAGAGTATTTTAAAGAATGTTATGCCAGCATGTTACATACACTCACATATTTAAATATGAAGTTATATATAATTCAAGATCTTACTGTATATATACTATATATAGTGTCTTAGACCTAGATGTAGTAAAGTAGATTGTCAGTGTTACATTTTGTCATTTTAATTGTTGACTGGTCTATGTACTAAAGTTGAAAAATTATTCAAAATCATTTCTATACTGTTTTTTTAGACATAGATGTAATAGTATTGTGTTAGATTTTTTTACAATTACTGGTGTAGAATTATATACTATATAATATACTTAACTACAAAAATGTAATTCCAAATAATTTTGGTACTAGTTATTTTTAGACCTAAATGTACTAAAGTACGATAGATTGTTTTGATGTCTTTTTTTTCCTTTTTTTCACAATCACTTTAATGTTTGCTGGTGTATAATTGTGTACTTAACTAGAAAAATGTTTGATGTTTATTTAAAAAAGAAATAACTAATATTTTGATATAAAATTTAAATGTTTTAACTTAGTGCTATATGTCATGTTTTAGTTATGAATTACACAAATTTAAAAAGATAATATATCTTCAGTTGTAAAAGAAGTTTGAATGAATGTAAAAGTTGTATGTTGGAAAGGGGTGTGACTATTATTGAATGTCATAATCTAATATTTTAGTCATATACTAATATAAACTATATATACTAAATATAATTAGCATGTGTTTATATACAAATTTGATATAGTTATTAAATATATGATAAATACACATATGTATAATTATATATAATTTGATACTAATAAAGAGAATGAAACTTTTTGTAAATATATAATCAATAAACTAACTTTATATACTATTTCTATTAATACAACTGTATTAGTAAATGGATTTTGGATTTTGCATGTATTGGGTAAATTAATGGAAATTTTCAAATGGATAATTTACAAAATGAAAATCTCTTTAAAAAAATTAATTTGAAAAATGAGGACTTTATTCAAGCAATGGATATATAATTTGAATTTGTGGGGGTGGGGTGGGTGGGTTAGTCGGGATTATAATTGAGAAGTGTGAATGATATTTTTTCAATACTCATCAATTATACAGTTTTGAAAATATATTGTACTGATCTCCAGCAGATAATACACAAACAATTTTTAAATTTTAAGAAAGTAAACATTTTATGTTCATTTATATTAATGGTATCCACATTGTTTTACATAGAAATTGATAAACACTTAAGAAATGAAGAAAACCTAGTCTTACATAGCCATACATTATTATTTGTATTACATACTGTACATGTAAAGTATTACCATGTTGCCTATGGGTTCACGTATTTGCTCGTATGAAAGAGATGGATTTCATGACGTGTTCTGTTTGTTTTTGAAAGCAGCTGAGGATGATTTGTATGAAGAATCCGATGATTCAGGTGCAGTGGGCATGAGGAAACAATATCTGTTGTAATCTTCCTATGAACTCTGTGTTCAAAATTACAGCATTCTTCACTCAAGTATATAGCCATCAGTAAAAAAAAAGAAAAGAAAAAGATTTAAAGTGGCAGTGTCTGTGTTTTTTTTAATAGTTATCCATTTAGAATATATTTTGAACGTTTGTTTGATGCGCACCACACTCCTTTCTTCTGATGCAACAATCTGCTGTTCCTTATTTAGGTCACATGAATAGCACTACGACTTAGCGATGGCGGACAAATGGCGTACCGCCACACCAATTTATAGTGTATTTCGCGTGGTCTAATTACGATACAGCAAATTGTTGCGTCAGAAGAATGGAGCATGGTACACATCAAACAAACGTACAAGATATATTCTAAATGGTTAAATATTTTTTTAAACTGAGACTGCCACTTTAAGATTTTGATTTAATTTTCGTTTGGCTTATTGAGTGAAAAATGTGATAATGTTAAATTCAGTTTTTCTTGCTGTTGTCAAGCTACAGTATAATGTATGTTGTGGATGTTTTGATCTACAATGTTGTTTTAGTCCGTGGACTAAGAATACACTACAAGCTATGCAATGTACAATATAGATGAATGGAATGTATCTATAATCCCACTGTAAATGTAATATGTCTAGCTATAGTTAAGTTTAATGTAATAAATGTAAAAGTATTGTTTTAGACAATTGTATTGTAGCTGGCTGTAATACACAATGTACAATGTTAGATAGTGGAATGCAGTTAAGACTAACAGTAATACAGTCGACTGTCTAGACTGGACACCGACAGGACCAGTAAAAATGTCCAGTTTTCAGAGGTGTCAACCCAGAATTCAGTTGTGGGATTTACACTAAATGGACACGATGGAACCAAATTGTTTGTCTGGTTTAGAGGGGTTTCACTGTAATGTAGTTTATAATCTATTCTAAACAGTCAGATTGATCCTTCTCAGTGGACCCATCTGCAGTTTGGACTA